>CALNHX010002143.1:0-191031 GCA_940337035.1 Agriotes lineatus | reverse complement strand
CTGGATAGTAGATGGATCTGTTTAAGCTGGAGTATAGATTAATTTTCAAACGAAACATGGGAAACTCCTATGATATAACAAAAGCCACAGCAATAAGAACAATGTTGGTTTGTAATGTGCCCATTTAGTGCATCAATGTAAGGTCATTTTGAGGTCACAAATTGTGTCTACTGCTGGCAGAGCCGGATTAAGGATATGTGAGGCCCAGGGCTAAATTTTTTTAGAGGCCCCATTCCCATTTATGCAACGGGTACAAAGGGATCTAAATGATTAAAAACTGCACTAGATTATAACCTTAGAATCTTTTCGAGGCCCCCGAAACTCGGTGGCCCGGGGCTGCAGCCCCCATACCGCCCCCCCCCCCTTAATCGGCTCTGACTGCTGGCCCTTTAACAAATTTGCTATTTGGAAATAAAGCTCGCAGAAGGTGTAAGTGATGTTGATAATTCATAGGAAGAAAATTACACAGTAGTTATTTATTCAAATTATATCAATTTATATATTAGTACACCTAACCATGATGCAAATAAAGGAAAAAATTTCACCGTAAATACTGTAGAATGTATTTTTTAATCATTACCAGTTTGAAATTTAATACTCGTATTTTATATCTAATCTATGTAACTCACGAATTTGTTTCATGGTAAGTCTACTTGGGACAAAGTGGCCTCTGTTTTGTTAAACAGATAAGGTTTTTTAATTAAAAATACTTATGTCCTTATACTTCAAATATAAATAAGTGGATTCGATTCGTATCAGTTCTAAGCATTATTGAAGTGAAATAGCCAGTGGTACTGAAACTTTTAAATGATTGACTTTTGGACAAAGGAAGACATTTTATGAGTTTGTTCAAACTTTCTTTAACTGAATATCTTAACAATTGTAATTTTTTTAAATTTCTGAAAATTGAAACTGAGTGTCTAGCGCCCCAGAATTTCTCAATCTTGAAATAATGCTGCAATTAAAAAATGGTCCTGCTTCAGCCATTCCTCTTAAATATGTATTACACTATTTATAGAAAATATTGACTGGTTTCTGCTGGCAAATTAATGTATAGTTAATCGATGGCAGAAATGGTTTTTCTACGATCGTGTCAAAATGACAACTTTTGCACAGTTTCTACTGTCAAAAGTGACTTTTGTAGCACTCTTAATATTAGCGCCCGAATTCGGTCTTTTTAGGACGTTGCCATTGGTGGCGTGTTTTAATATTATATTAAAACATGCTTTGCCGTAAATTTAATGTCAACATAACGTAAAATGTCTAACACAATGTGACGGAAAAAATGTCACCGAACTAAGTTTTTATATTTCTGTTACTATCGTAGAAAAAATAGCATATGATACACGTGTATAAGTGCCATTAAAGCACTAGCAACGTTAAAAGCACTCCGCTTTGCGTCGTGCTCTTAAACTCGTCGCACGTGTTTTAAAGGCGTGTTTATACACTAGTATCATAATATACTATTCTATGCTTGCGGTGTTGGTTGGCATGATGTTCAGTTTGGTAGTCTTATCTTATGTTTTGATAAAAATTAATAAAATAGTTGCCAGGGAACGCCTTTTTTTCATTTTTATCAATTAGGATTTTAGTGATGAAACAAAGTTAATTTGCACTGGGCCACACAGGACCCATTTCAGCTGTCAGAGGGTTAGTCAAGTGGCTATTAAAAATTTAGTCATTGCATAATAAGTTTAATGAAATTCTTCTATTAAAAAGTGGCGAACCAAACTTCCTTTTTTTAAATGGAATGAATGAAATAGTCAGTTTAAAATTTTAACGTTAAAATGTTAATAATTTTAATATAAAGTTGTATGGGTCTCACATTTATTATTTTGATGATAGTAAGATTACATGCAAAAATGCTTTTAGGCTGCATAAAACAGTTTAATAAAAAATTATGTTTTTAGTGAACGTCGTTTTGAGTCTCAAAATTTGTAAATCTAAAAACTTGAAGTTTAAAAAAATACAGGCATGTCACACTGAGGGTCCCCCGACGGCCATATGGGTCTATTTGTGTAGTCCCCACTGGGGTTTCCAAGTCCCGGGGCCAAATTGTTTTCGGGACTTACGAGCTAAATTTCAAGTCCTCGGACTAGTCCCGAAAATGGTCCCGAAAGGGACATAATGTTCAGGTGAAATTTCCGAATGCAATTTCCAAAGAAAAACAATTGTTTTAAGTTAAATAAAGTCTTTCTGTGCTGATAATCTGCACCTCATTGCTTTCTTCTGGTACTAAAAATGTCTGTCACTCTTCATCTTTTGCTTTTGTTCGAACTGCAAAGTGCTTGTGTAATCCTTTCGTCAAGCTGCTACTAAGTATGATAATTTTATAGGAACAAACTTTACATTTTGCCAATTGTTTATCTTCAATATATCAAATTGTTGCTATATTGACTTCAAATCGTTAACTGTTTTTAATGTAGAATGAAGTTATGTTGCACTTCCGAATTCATTCTAATTGTAACGCTTTAGCAGATAAATAACAAACACATTTAAAACTTAAAACCCAAAAATATAAATTATTCAGCTTCTTCGCACATAATTTTAAATTTAGTTACCTTATTGTTACTACATACGTACACGACTATGCGTAAAATATATCTAAATCAAACAAAAGAAATAGACAAATACATAAATAGAAAAAGATATGCAAATGTGGCTGAAACAACACAGAGGTTTAATTCTAACCTACTGAAAACAATACTTTTCCTGCCTACACAAAACCCAAATAATGGAGAATGTGCAAGAGGCATGAGTAATACGCCGGACGCCGGTGAATATCTGTCCTAATTCTCTTGATATCAAGCATACCCACGCATGTTGACATGGTCCCGGGACTCGGTTTTTGTGGTAGAACCCCAACCCCGGAACTGGAAACCCTAGTCCCCACACGACAGCTAATTAAAGTCATTTAATAAAAATTATTGCAGAATTACTTCAACTAATTGCTGCAGGTCGCAGGTGTTCTCATGCGGCCCTCGGGCGGCGTGTTTGACATACCTGCTGTATATCTCTATTTTTAAAAGCACTTTTAATAAGCTTACTAGTGATTAGGAGGGATCTACCAATATCGACCCAATCGGCCTTGTGTGATGATAATCGGTATCGGCTAAATGGTTAAACTGCTCTTCCCATACATAGGAACTGTCATTTGCACGAAGGTGCTACCTCCATCTCAATTGTTGACTATGAGAGTAACAGGTATCTACCATTCCCATTTCAAGATTCCACACACAAAATAAATAAAAGGACTGTGTTGTTATAGATATTCAATATAGTAAGAAGTCTTATCTAATGCCAATATTTCAGAATTCTTGATTCCTTTGTCAAGGGAAGGAAAGTGAGGTTAGTACTTCATAATTGATAACCAAGAACATAAACAGGCATATCTTGTTTGGTACATGAGATTAAAGGTTAAAAACAAAACTTAACTAGTTTGATTATATTGTAGTTAATTGATTGATCAAATAAAAACAGATTAAAATCTAATTTTTGGATGGTAATTCAATTATTGTTTATCAACCTGTTGTTTGTTAATGTCTCTCGGAGATATAGATGCTGTTAGGAAAGAATAAAAAAATAAAATACCAATGGGCCCATAATTAAACACCGTTCACATTGTTTTGGCATAATATGAGGCCATGGAAATTTGGCATTTAAATTGGCAGTAAAGCGATCTGTTTAATTAGGTTATGTTTTTCTAAGTTGGAGGTTATACATAGCGTCAATATCTAGTGCATTGTTGTCAGGTTTACTAGTTTGCAATAGAAAAATCCTTAAACATTTTTAATCTAATTTAACACAAGTTTTGCCCAAAGCAGGAATAACTCGATGAATCACCCAATTTTGATAATTTTTAGCAGACATGATCAAACAATACCATCTTGTTTTAAAGTCGCGTATGGTCGCGGGAAATTCAGCAACACGGTGAATATGTTCGCATGTCAGGCACTTCAGTGATGCAAAATTGTGTCACATAGAACAGTGTGTCCAACATTAAAAAAATAAATCATGGCCTCCTATTATGCCAAAACAACGTGAACATACTATAAATACATATACCGGATGGTTGGTCATAGCTGTGAACATAAGCAATTTACATGGCACCGTTATGCATATTCCTGCTCACCATTTTTATGCAAAAAATGGCAGTGGTACTAAATTAAAGAGAATAATTTTCTGCGAGGTTTAGTATTAAAAACTTATTGGATAATATTCATTGTGCATAAAAATATTAATTTTAAAATTTATAAATTCCCAAATATAAGTGAGGGGAATATCTAAATTTTAACATTAATATTTTTATGCACAATTAACATCCAATAAGTTTTGAATACTAAACGACGCAGAAAATTATTCTCTTTAATTTAGTATCACTGCCATTTTTTCCCATAAAAATGGTGAGCAAGAATATGCATAATGGTGATAAGCCATGTAAATTGCGTATATTCAGAGGTATGACCAACCATCCGGTATGTATCAGTAATGAGATAACATGAATTTAAAAAAAACGGAATGCTTCACTAAGAAAGAGATAATCATACTAAAAATGAAATTTATTTTTTCTCCAACCACACGAATAAGACGCCATATTGTCGAATAATTTTGTATAAAAAGTAAGTCATTTCGGGATGTTCACCAATTACCTTGGCAACCATACACTTTTCGATTCATATTTGCACTAGTACAAAAATGGTTGCAAGATAGGGTTTTACATGGTAAATTTTAAATAAAAAACAAACGCTTCGGCAATATTCGGCAATCGCCGTCGTTATTGTTTAATTTTCCCGTATAGTTTTTGTTTATTTGCGCCATGACAGTTCTACAATATAACCTACAATGTTTGATTCTAAATAATAAGTCATATTACCGAATTTATGAGTAGTTGGAGAAAAAATAGTATGTTTCATTCGTGCAAAAAATGCGTTTTCGGGACGCGTAAGACTCGCCGGACTCCGCTGCCCGTCGTCCGGCGGTCTGTCTTACTTGTCCCGAAATCATGCATTTTTTGTACTAATGAAACAAATAACTATTATCTACGACCACCACTAAAAGTAGGCCTTTTAGCGCTAGCTTGTTTCACTAAAAGTGACGTTTTATAGTTTAGCGTGGTTAGAGAAATCAGCTCTTTACTTTTAGCACATGGGCTAAAAGTGAAGTGAGGTTATAAAACTAGAATTTCGAACTGGAAGTGAAGTTGTAAAGTTATTCTAGTTGCTTCTTGCGTTACAGGTAAAGTGTTTTTGAAATAATTAAAACGTTATTGAATGAATACAGTCAGATGTGGAGTATTAATAATTACATTTCGTAACTGACCTTGACTACTGTCATTCGCAAACATTCGCCTGCGCGCCATGCCTACTGTTTATTATGACATAAATTAGAAGTTTCGTAGATGCAAACCTTTGTTAAATCGATATTTATGGATTAATAACGAAACTCAGCTTTTGGCTTCGTTTCATAATTTTCATGTCTCGTGCATAAACATTAATTTTTAGCACAGTACAACTTCGCTAATCCGGACATGCGTTAACTCGGACAGTCCAGTAATTCGGACTTTACTACAATTCGGACAGCTTTGTGTCATTTACCTCTATAATCCTGACACATTTAAAATCGTGTGAATTAAGTGCCCCAACCGTCAATAAACTTCAGGGAATCCCCTAATTTTCTACTAAAACATCAAATGCCTCGCGTTTACGGTTTCTTCGTGACCCCATTCTCAGTTTGTTGACGCTAGTGAAAGTACGTACATACATTTGTAGTTTTTAGTTAAAATGAAGCGAGGCCACAAAACTCTTACTCTTAAAGAGAAGTGCAAAATTTTAGATTCTCTTGAGAGTGGGAAAAGTATTCGCTTTGTAGCCGAAATATTCAAAGTGCCAAAATCAACAATATATGGCATTAAACAAAAGAAAACTAAAATTAGACAGTTTGTTTGAACTACATTTCAAGGACCAGGTACGCATGATTTTATGAGTTATGTACAAATTAGAAAAATTAAAACAGGGCTTGTATGTAGGTTCCAAAAAAGTTATTCGTCAAGGTGATCATCCTAAGGTGGGGAAGGCTTTGTATACATGGTTCTTACAACAGAGAAACGTTCATGTACCAATTTCATCGGAAATTTTACGTGAAAAAGCCAGATTTTTTTATAGAGAATTACCTGGAAAAGATGATTTTTTAGCAAGTGCCGGTTGGTTCGATTAATTTAAAAAGAGGCATGGAATTCGATTTTTAAAAATTTGTGGGGAGAAAGTGTCTAGTGATACATTCCAAGAGAAGTTCCTATAGTTGGTTAACAAAATGAATTTATCAGAAAGCCACGTGTATAACGCTGACGAAAGTGCTGCATTTTGGAAAACTTTACCAACTACCACTTGGGTCCATGAAAAGGAAAAATCAGCTCCCGGCAGAAAAGTTTCCAAGGATAGAATCACATTTATGCCTTGTTCAAATGCGGCAGGCACCCACAAGCTACCACTACTTGTTCTTGGCAAATGCCTCCACCCCAGATGTTTTAAAAACATTGATCTTCCTGTCGAGTATAGAGCCAGCAAGAAAGGGTGGATGATCCAAACAATTTTCATGGACTGGTTTAAACAATGTTTTATAAAGCACGTAAAAAATTTTTGAGCGAGAAAGGTTTACCACAAAAAGCGCATCTTCTAATAGATAAAGCTTTCTCACACCCAGCAGAAGATGTATTAAATTTTGATCCAAATTTCAAAGTTATGTTTTTATCCCCCAACTGCACAGCGATAATATACAGCCAATGGATCAAAATTTGATCCAAAATTCTAAAGTGGCGCACCGAAAAAAATTATTGGCGAACTTAATATCTCAAGACGATGATTTAACAAACACTTTGAAAAGCTACAATTTGAAGGAGGCTGTCATGAACTTGCATCATGGAAAAGTATAAGAGAAAAAATATCAGAAAAAGTTGGACGCCACTCTGGCGAAAAGAACAATGGGATGAAGAGGATGAAATTCCTTTGGGTCAGTTGAAACAACAGTGGGAATCTGAATCTGCAAATACAGATTTAAACGTCATTATGGAAATGTTGAATTCTATTGGTCCACAAGTTAGTTCTGAGGAAGTCTTTAATTGGGCAACTGGGGCAAATGGCAAATTTTACGGATCAAGATTTAATTCTGGACGCTTCAAAAGCTGACGATAATGAGCTGAATAATATTACCGAGTCTGAATGTGAGTTTGTAGACGAATCTTCTAATAAAATCAAGCATAGCGATATTGTTCGGTCATTTTCTCAATGCATTCAATGGGCAGAAGAAAATAAAATTCCAATGCAAGATGTTCTTTTATTAAGAAGATTGAAAGGAAAGGCCAGTACGCAATTTTTCGAAAACGCAAAGCAGCAAAAAATTGGTGTTTATTTTAAGAAAAATGATTCTGTATGAATATAGTTTCGTTATTTGTTTATAAAAACAGTTAGAATTCATTAAAAACATATTTCTTGCTTTATTTGTGTTTTTTTTTAAATATTTCCGTAATCCGTAAAATTCGCAAATCCGGACAGGAGGAAATTTTTTTCTGTCCGGATTAGCGAAGTTGTGCTGCACTTGTTGCATAAATAGCTATTAATTATGAATAATGACAATTTAATATTCTTCATCTTCAATATTAATAGCGCACATGACCAGCTCTTGCACTTAAAAAACATTCAATAGATATTGATTAAAATGCAAAAGGGGGTCATTTGACACCTCAATAGCAGAAACTGCATGTGTAAACAATTTTTTAAATTTTTTTCTGAAATATTGGGTCTTTCTGCTAACTTTTCAGAAATTGCATTCTTTTCCAGGTAGTCGTACTATAATTTCGGGTTTGTGATGCTAGTTCCAACAACTTTCCATTGTCTTTGGTATACCTATTTCTCTGAATAATAATAATAATGATATTTCTATTTTGTAAAGTAATTTTATTTTAATGGTTTTTGCTGGGTTATATCCTGCTAAAACTTGAAGCTTCTATAAAAATATAACTAGTAATTTACTTATTATAAAGCTAATTAACTGTATAATACGTAGGCATTCAAAGTGCAGTATCAATTTTTATAGCAAATAGAATTTAAACGAACTCACAAATGGCTATGATTTTTCGAACAATGAAAGATACTACTATTGAAGCAGTCAACCTTCTCCTACACCTTACTTGGGCAAGAGTAGATACAAATTTAGATAAATCTCATTATTTCAGTTAGGGAATTTCATTAGAATGATCAAAATAGAAGTCATGGTTATAGGTATTAAAAACACAATTTTATGTGCAAAATTGTATATGTACCTTTAATACAAAGATGGTCACACATCCTTTAGAAAAGATGGAAAGCTGCAAAACTAGTATATTATGATATTAGTGTATAAGTACACCTTTAAAGCACGTGCGACGAGTTTAAAAGCACGACACGTTGACACGATCGTAGAAAATAGCTATGTATGCAACAATTCTAAAAGTTGACCTTCGGCTTCGTTTCATAATTTTCATGTCTCGTGCATAAACGACTTTCAGCACACGTTGCATGCAATATTTTATCTACGACCTTAATTTTACTGTTATTAATCCATAAATATCGATTTAACAAAGGTTTGCATGTACGACACTTATAATTTATGTCATAATAAACAGTAGCCGTTGCCGCGCGGGCGAATGTTTGCTCAGCCGGTACTGTCAAGGTCAGTTACGAAAGGTAATTATTAATACTACACATCTGACTGTATTCATTACATAATAATAATAATAATAAGTAATCTTTATTTCAAAAAAAAATTCTTCAATACAAGGTACAATTATCTATGTAATGAGAAATTTTGAACAAATGGATGTCGGCCTAAAAGTTATATATTACATAGGTATATAAATATTACATATTTAAATATTCTCTTACCGTGTACAGTTTTAAATTTATTACAATTTATTAGTTTCCTTAAAAAAACTATTTGCATTACTTTCTCGTTTTTTAATACTTAGAGGCAGCTTATTAAATAATTTCATACACATATACATCACTCCTTTTTTCGTTTGCGTTAGTCCATGTCTAGGATATTGATAGTCTATTGTTCTAGATTCCCACATGTTATTTGATTCAAATTGCCGAAACAACTCTTTATTGCATATGAGTAACTTTAGACCTTCTTTTATGTAAGCCCCTGCCACTGTTAGAGCTCCTAATTTCTTAAATTGGCCCCTACATGAGTCTAACTGTCTCATATTCAACATGATTCTTATTGCTCTTTTTTGAATTATAAATACCCTCTCTATATCCTTACACATTCCAACAAATATTAAGCCATACTTAAATCAGGATTCAAAATTTGAGTGATATGTATACAGATTTTAATGTAGAAACATTTAGATGCTTTCTAAGCATTCTAATGCTATAACAAACTTGACTCAGTTTATTACATAAGTTATTTACCTGGTCCTCCCAACTTAATACACCCAAGAATTTAGTGTTTTGACTAACTTTAAGCTGACATCCATTGAAATTTACACATTCTGGTATATCTTCTCTAGCATAATTTATTCTAAAAACCATTATGTTTGTTTTTTGTTCATTAAGTATGAGTTTGTTTATTTTAAACCACTCCCTAGTGTCCTTAAATTCATTGTTTGCAATAGAAGTTAAATCAATCATGTTTGAAGCCTTAATTAACAAGCTAGTATCGTCCGCATAATTAGTAATTGTACAAATGTCATTTACCATGCTTTTACCTAGATCATTTATACAAAGGATAAATAAAATTGGTCCTGTCATACTCCCCTGAGGTACACCAATATTTATTCTTCCTTCTTCAATATACAATATTATTTTCTTTTTTGATGTAGCAATCATTTTTCTATCTAATAAGTACGTCTTAAACCACTGTAGAGCAGATCCACGCTTTAATTATTTCAAAAACACTTTATACCTGTAACGCAAGAAGCAACTAGAATAACTTTACAACTTCACTTCCAGTTCGAAATTGTAGTTTTATAACCTCACTCCACTTTATGCCACACATGCGCTTAAAGTAAACGGCTGATTTCTTTAACCACGCTAAACTATAAAACGTCACTTTTAGTGAAACAAGCTAGCGCTAAAAGGACTACTTTTAGTAGTGGTCGTAGATAAAAGCTATTTTACAATTATGAATAAATATAAATAATTGATATTGACATGGCAAGAAGGGTAGAAGTACTTTAATTGTGTTATAGAAAAGAATCACAACGGATGTTTTAACTGCTAGTCATTATTTTATAGGACAAATTGATTTCCTTTGTGTATCGCAAAAATTGAAGTTGAGAGCAAAAAAATCATAAAAATAAATTTTCAAACCTCAGATAAATAAGTTTCCAAAGCAGGATTGTGAATGCAACACAACGACATCAAATCTTTCATTGTTGCATGTTCTTGTGCTTTTGGTTTTGAACCGTGATAAATACAGAAGCTGAAATGCGGCTTATGGATAATGAACAGCAACAAAGAAATTAAGAAAATAAGAGCAATAGTGAGAGATTCTAAAATTAGGCATTTTCAGTTTGTTATCGCAATAGAACAACTGTCAACTTCGTGACATCCAACAACCAGAGCCAGTAGATATAGGAGAGTATCGCCACTTCCGCCATGTTTATTCCTCTGACATATGCGTCACTTTCAGGTTTGTAACACAATTCCGTCAACGTGACGGTTGTTAGCAATCCAAAACTTTATTTAAAATTGGCAAGACTGTAAGTCTATGTCAAATTCAAGGTTAGCAGGTTAGGTTAGGCTAACCAAGAATTTGACATAGACCTACAGTCTTGCCAATTTCAAGTAAAATTTTGGATTGCTAACTCGATCAGTTATTGCTGAAGGGAACAAAAATGGCAGCATTTTCACGGATCAAAGAATGACGGTACTCTCCTATATACACTGGCTCTGCCAACAACTAGATACCAACAACCAGAGCCAGTAGATATAGAGAGTACCGCCATGTCCGCCATGTTTGTTCCTTTGTCATATGCGTCACTTTGAGGTTAGTAACACAATTCCGTCAACGTGACATTTATTGGCAATCCGAAATTTTACTTAAAATTGGCAAGACTATAAGTCTATGTCAAATTCGAGGTTAGTAGGTTAGGTTTTGTTTGTTATTTGACACAAACTGATGGAAAACATAACCTGATAACCTCGAATTTGACATAGACTTACAGTTTTGCCAATTTCAAGTAAAAATTACACATAACTCAATCAGTCATTGCTGATGGGAACAAAAATGGCGGCGATGGCGGCATTTTCACGGATCAAAGAATGGCGGTACTCTCTATATCTACTGGCTCTGCCAACAACTGCACCTGAACACCATCTCTTGTCGTTTATAAACAGCTCAACAGGGGCAGCCACGGCCTCCTGGATTAGTGCGAGACTGACGTCTCTACGCGGCCCGCCACATTTGCATAATTTTTGTGATTCTGAGGCCAACGTACTTTGGCGCCATCTGTTGGGTTTTTGATAAATTATCTGTAACGTAGGCGGGACTTTCTAGATTAAAATTAATCCAGGAGGCCGTGGACGTATGCAACCAAGGGCACAAGTGCAACGTACTGTAGCGCCTCTACAAATCATAAAAAACGCCTTGAACTAAAAATGCGGCGGGCCGCGTAGAGACGTTAGTCTCGCACTAATCCAGGAGGCCGTGGGGGCAGCATCAAAGCAGACACGGCCATTTTTGTGTCGGTGTGACGTCACGTGTTGTACTGACAAAAGTTTGATAGTCTGTAATTCGACAATTATATTGATCGTTGTTTGATATTTTTTACCATCAGTGAAAAATTTATTTTTTGCGATACACCACATTTAATATACAGGATGATTCATAAACAAGCGTTTCCTTTTTGAAAATTAAGGGGCGCCTTTTACCCATATAAATTTCTTTCCAAAAACGTCTCTTTTTGGAGTTACACCCCTCTAAAGAGGAACTGTAATATAGGTTTTAATTTTATTTCTCAAATTTGGGTAAATGTAGGAAAATTATATTTAGTAGATATTTTTTACTTATTAAAATATTTCCTATAGATATAATTTCAATCATATATCTTTATCAGAGGCTGAAAATTGCGAACATTTTTGGTTTTGTATCATTACTTTTTGAAAGGTAAAATTTTTTTTAAAAAACTTAATTATAGACTCCCCGATAATTGAAGCTTTCAAAGGGGCAGGGTTAAATCACCTCGGGGTTAATACACTCCTGGATAATCAAGGTTCAACTATATTTGTGTAAATGCTACAGAGATACCGATCTTGTAATTGAATTCTTTTATCTTTTAGCCAAACATTTTGGCTTTTACATAAACTCACATAAATACTGTTAGGAGTTACTTGGACAAAATTGATGTCAATACAATGCCGTTCAGAATGATAACTAGTAATTTAAAAATACGCAAGTATTTTATTTTAATTAAAATGCTTCAGAAAAACGTAGTGACTTATGGGTTTATTCGTTCAGAGAAGTAAATATCTTACATAGCACCTATGTTCTAGAAACAATTAGAATGGAATGAAGTTTGACCTTAAGCCACCTAGTCAAATTATTGTAGCAGCAATTTTTCTTTCGCACAATGACCTAGGCCCTAGGCTCATTGTCTCAAGGTTTTAAATAAGTATATTTTAAGTTTGGTCAGTCAATATGGAATAATTCTTAAAACTAATAGGTAGGAAGAACAACAGGCATGCCATAAATGTAACTTGTTTTTTGTTTGTGTATTATCAGCCAGTTTTTCATATTAAATTTTATTCATGTTGTGATATAAATTCAAGATATAGACAGATGGTTATAATAGTGTTGTAAATATATTTTACAAAAAAAGTATTTAGAAGAGTGGTTTGGTTGGTCTTGGATGACAATCAAAATTATTTTAAAATTAACAAAAACAGATGAGGTCATATTTTTATATTTGTTCTTAGAGGGCCTTTATTTAAACTTGCCAAGTATTCTCGTTAATTTTAAATAGAGAAATAGTTAAATTAATCATCAGTTTACTGTCGTTTTTTATAATTGGCGTGTTAAGTTTCTAGACAAAACTGCATTCTACCGGACTGTTCTTATCATTATATATGTTTCCATGCTTAGCAACATAAAAAATGAATTTGTGGAATTATTGTTTCTACATTAATCAATAAATGCTTCTCGGCAGTACATATTATAAAATGCCTAGGTTTTTTGTATAAATTTAAATTATTTTGTAGTCATCTGTTTTACTTTCACCGAGTGGAAAGGTTGTAGCCCGAGGTGCTAGTCGAGGGCTGTATTTCCATGATAATGGAAATTTATACTATTTTTTTTACTAGCTCATCTTTACTAAAAAATGTAAGAATTTATTTGATTGGAAACTTTTAAAACTAGTAACCTCGATGGTATTATTAGAAACACTATAAAAACACAATAAACATTTCCTTTACAAACGCTGTACACAAACATGAAAATGAGTTGGGTAATGGATCTTTCCATCTCCAGCGAGGAAAAATCTCATTACACGAGTCAGTTTTGTAAATATCCACTTTTATCTTTCAAATATGGGTTGTAATAGCCTACTTTTGAATGAGGCAGTAGAAGAAACTTTAAGAAACAATTCAACATGTCATACAAGGTGTTTAAAAAATACGTTCGGATATTTTACCCACTTATATATCTCATCAATACGAGCAAAAAAGTCTGAATAAACATCGGCCTGGAAACCCTTCGCTTAGTTAAAAAAAAATAAAAAAATCCGGCCGTTTCTGAAATAAATAATTTAAATCGAAGTACGCCAAAACATGATCCGCAGTAGCATCAATAAACCTTAAAAATTGCACTAAAATCAGCTGATGGGTTTTTGGAGCATTTTAGTTTTTGTCTTAATATGTTCAGAGGCGTGCAAAAATATAGGTTCTATTTTTTCTTGAAAACGAAGCGAGATACGAAAAAAATAAAAAGACAAAGTTACATTTTTAGGTGCTTTATCAAAAAAATATATTAAAATTGCAAAAATCTATTGGGCGTTATTTATTTTCCGAAAAAACCTAATCAATATGCCCCATGGCTCGCATATGTCCAAAAGATACCTCATAAAGTTATAAACAAACTATAAAAATTTCATTAAAATCGCTCAAAGCGTTTTTAGATAATAAGATATAGATTTTTTTTGAAAACTAACTCCCTGTATAGTGATGTAAAAAACGCGTTTTTTTAAATCGAATAAAAAACCTTTAAAAAAAACTACAAAAAACGTTTTTTTTTTGTTATGTTTTTGTTTTTTATTCATTTTTGTAACTGGCGGCACATTTGGTAGGTAAGGTTGGCAGCAGGTAAGGAAACGACAAAATTTAAACTTATTTTGAGTTTACATGCACTTTAAAGTTCAAAAATACTACAGCATAGACTAGACAAATGTTTAATAAACAAAAGTAACATTTTATACCTACTGCCTACTCTTATTACGTATTACTCACAGAACAGCAAAGCGTATGCAATTATGCATGCGTCTATGCGAGCACCCCGCCCCACCCCCACTGTTGGAAGTTGTTTTAAGCTGGACCTAGCTCTGAAACTGTCGAGCTGATCGACGAATCAAGTTATGTTAAATATTAGCGATTCATCAGAGTCATAAGACAGTGACATGGGCGACGTAAACTGCATGGATACTGACTCCGAATCTGTTGAGGAGTCAGCCATGTCTGTTAGCGAGTAATTTCTGCATTATTATAATTTCTACATCCACTTTGGCTGTGAACTGTAATATATTATTTTTCTTTAGAAATATTTGTTTTTTTTTGTTATTATAAATTCTATAATGCACTTTACCTATGAAATGTATTATTTTTATTTAGAAATATCTGTTTTTTGTTTTTCCAAAGAATATTACTTGTTGTTATTCACTACACTTAATTCTGAAAAAAAAACTATTAAAAAAAACAGACTGCTCTGTTTTTTTTTGCACAAAAACCAGGTTTTTTTAAAAAAAAACGAACGGTTTTTTTAATGTTTGCATCACTATCCCTGTATCTCGGAAATGAAGTGTTTCCGGACCCATGTTTATTAGGACTTTTTTGTACAACCTGTACAACCTGAAAGGAAAAAACAGCGTTTTTTTTAAAATAAGTTTTAACTTGAAACGCTGATTGTAGAACAACTTTACCACATTTAATAAATTTCTCATGAAATATCTTTAACCACAAGCCAGGGGATTACCCGTGTTCCAGGTATCAGTGAACGCTGTTGTAATACGGCAGATGTTGGCTTAATACTGTGGAAATTACATACATAAGCTCATGTTTAATGCATATTAATTGTAAATGATATTGTTAAATTACCTGGATTGACTGTTACATATTACAAACTGAAGGGAAAGGTGACTACAATGGCATAGCTAGTCGCAAAAATAGTTGGCACCAGTACTTGGCTGCTACCCAGTTTTTCTTCGAATTTTGAAAAGCAGCTTATTTTGGGACACGTTAACGTATTTAAATGAGTGACAATTATTTTTTGCAAACTGACATGCTTCAGTTAAACGTTTTCTATTGTTATGCGGATTTGTTATGTACATATGTGTTTTGGCAAAGGCTTCGACATATTTATTGGAAAACCTGTTTGTTCTCACAAGAAAATGGTTACGTCAATTTTTAGTTGTTACTGAGAATTAATTAATTGCTTAAAGTAGGTTACAATCTGAGAAAAAAAATTGTGTTTCTCTAGTTCCATCTTTAAGTAAGATTTTGATAGTTTTATAAATTCTTCATGTGCTGGTAGCAACTGATGTTCAATTGGAGCAGCAATGAAATGTACAGAAATTAAGATTCGTATCTAATTATAATTATTATTTCATGTTAAACCTCAAACATACATTATTTTCCAACATTGACCCAATTGTGCTTAATAAACTGAAATCGGTAGAATTTTCATGAATATATACTATAATATACAGCGTGAATACTAAAAAGTGGGGAAAGAGTGGCAAATTTTGAATTAAATCCTAGTAATTTTTTTGCAGGTGTATCGCCCCAACTTTCTGGTTATATGCCATTGGTGGCACTGTAAGCACAGAATAAACACCTAACGGACTTAGAAGCGACACTCGCGGTGGCATGTTCGAGTAGCCGATTTCAGCTATGGCGGCCATATTGAAGTCTGTGTCAAAACTGACGCAAAACCTAACCTGCGAACCTCGAATTTGACATAGACTTACAGTGCCATCAACATAAATATGGCCGCAGCTGCAAGTGTCGCTTCTAAGTCCGTTAGGTGTTTATTCTGTGCTGTAAGTCTACGTCAAATTTGAGGTTAGCTAGCAGGTTAGGTTTTGTGTCAAAACTGATGCAAAAACTAACCTGCTAACCTCAAATTTGACATGGTCTTACAGTGCCACCAATGACATGTAACTATAAAGTTGGGGTGATACAACTGCGCAAGACATAAAAGCAAAAAATGATTAGGATTTAATTATAAATTTCCAGCTCTTGCCCCACTTTTTAGTACTCACGCTGTATAAAGCGACTTATGCTATTGTACATTTTAATTAATTCGAATGATTTTATTCTTGTACTTCACCGCTACCTTTTACGTCAAGGAAATATCTATTTTATATTGTAAAATCGAATTGTTGCAATCATGCGACAGGAAGTTGTAAGTTAAAAATATCTTCTCTTTTAGTTTCTTTGTTCTTAATGATTAAAACGAATTGCTGTGCATGTCATTGGGAAGGGCCCAAAGTGGATGTCATAACGAAATTACATACTATTACCGGAATGAATGCAACTGGTTTAATAGAACAATTACTGGTAATTTCGGTGCGTGTTATTAATCGATTGTATTGTTTTAGCAAACATTACTTTGACTTTGAACTTAACCTTACCGTTTCTATTGTTTAATGATCTCCATGACGAGAAGTTTTTAGCATGCACTTCCAGACTGCACTCAAACTACATTTCATCTGAGTTGACGTTCACTGAAATTGCAGAAAATATACTTGTGATATACAACTTGCAGTAAATTCTATGTTAACACTTCCGAATTTGCTTAAATTTAGCTGTGTGGCTTTAAAATTGCCATATAAAAGTGGAAATGATTTTCTTCGGAATTTTAAAATTTCTATTAAGGCATATATGTTCTATATCTAGTATAACATTTTTAAATGGGCCAAATTTAATGTAAGGAACTAGTATGTAAAAAAAGAACAGTAAAACAAAATGAAACAAAACATCCAAACAGCTGACAAAGACGAGTCGGCTAGTAACCTTTGCGTAATTGCTATTACATTATCGGTACATACTATTTTCTACAACTTTTCTGTCGTAGGTTGTAATTATGATAGTCTCGTGGACTTTGGGTTATCACATCACAATAAAAAATACGACTGGGTGTTTACTTAATTAAATCCGTATTTTAAATTGTCGCAGATAAACCATCTTATCCTAATTTTGAAACAAAAAACTAGCTTTTATCATGTCAAAACATTACAAGTTTATTATGTTGAGTGCAGTAGCATTTATAGGCGTTACGTGAATTGATAGTTTCGACGAATAATCATAAATACACCCTTGGTTGAATGTAACAAAGTGTATGAATAATTGAACAACAGATAGATAAAGTTAAACAAACTATTATACGCCGAGAAAAATCATAAAATAACGATAAAAGCAACAAATGCTTCATTTACTACTAACCTTGTAATAAAGTATTATGAAGTACAGAACAATACAAATCGTTGTAAATACAATTTAGCCTTGAATGCGAAGTTAAAACGATTAAACTTGTTTGTATTTCTGTCTTTAGGTACTTCAATTCAGTTTTTTGGCCCCCTGTGGATAATTTAAGGGTTAAATCAATAACCCCATAGGTGCTTGCAAGCCAGGCCAAAGAAAAATTATAACAATATATCGTCATCTAGCAATAAAAAGGCGAACCGTGGAGTAAACCCTATTGCTGGGTTTGAATTGAAAAGGTATGATTAGAGCCGCCATTTGTAGTTTTAAATTTATGGTGATAAATGGAGGTAAGCATATTATGGTTTTCGATATAGCGCTATCATAAATAATAAATATAATGCATGCGACGTATTTATTGATTTCCTAGTAAAAGGTATTGTATATTGTACAGCGTTTATGTTATTAGTCAAAATCAGCATATTGGTAAATGATATTTTTAAATTTAAAAAGCAATTGGAGGGCTATTTTAAATTATATTTGTTTGTTTATGTACTTAATTGCAGTGGTAATCTTTTATAATTAATATGAAATGTGTTTTGCTATAATCAATCTTATCATTTTTTAAACAAACGTTATTGTTCTAAGTTATCATACCGTTATACCTATGAAGTACCCATTGTTTTTACGCTAAATACTATTCCTGTTTACATTTATTTTCTATTTATCTTACATCAGCTGATCTTTGTTTATATTCTTTGTTTTAGTTTACATTGTGCACATTAGAAACCAGTTGCTCTTGTCGTTTAAACAGTTTATATTTATAATAATTTTGTTTTAATGCACTATTCTGTGGAATGTGTGCACGTAAAAAATATTTTTTTCACAATAATTTATAACCGCTTGAGCTTGTCTTATTTTAAGAGATGGGCGTTTTTATATCCAGAATTTAGGCAGTTATAAATTCTCGTATTGCTGCGGCAGGTAAACCAGTTGGGTGGCATTAAATTGGTTTGAAAGTTGAGAGGGCAATAAACATTTTATTTCTGTAGAAAGCTAAAGCAACACTTGTATTTGTAAACCTGCTTATTTTGTAGAATGGAAATATACGAAATCCCGTTCCAATAAAATTTAATATTTTATTAATGTCTTTGGTCGCCCTGGTCAATCTGATGGCTTCACTAGGAGCACATTTTGATAACACCGAGAGAAGTTCATGTACAGGACTTTAGGTCATCTCCAGTTATGTACGATTTTTTTTATTTCAAAATTTTATGTCTAACCCGTTCAGAGTTTATCAAATGTTCTAATTGTAAACTGATGTGATGCTTATGGGTTATTGCAGTATCTAGCTATAAAGTGTTGTACAAGAGTAATAACTATACACAAACAAGATTTTTGCCATATATTTTGAAGGAAATGTATTTAAATAGTACAGAAATATAAACATTGTTATTTGCACAGGGAAGCATATTCTCTAATTTTACCGGGGACTAAATCTCCATGCTGTGCATTGTTATCTTGGTTACTATGCACTGATGTTAAGTGTTTGCTAGGAACTAGCATGGTTAGTAGGATTGGTATGCATCATATGACATTAATATTTTCATGCACGCTAATCATTGCATTTATTTTGTATTATTTGAAATGAACTGCAATTATCAAAGAATTTCAACAAGGATTTATCTTTTAATGTTTTTGAAAAAACGAGAAAATTACTATTGCTGTACTTAATAATTGTAATACAGAATTTATAAATCAGCTTCACTTGGCCAAAATCTAAAACAGTACCGTTAACAACAACAGTTATTTGCTGCAGCAATTTATAGCATGTTAAAGGTTAATTGTTACCTCCATAATCGGTAGGAAAGTGCTGTAATTGAACGTGGGAACAAAATTGAAGGCTTTTGTGTGGTACTGGTTTTATAGTATCCCAATAAACGATTTTATAAAATGTTACGTGTATGTAGGCTGTTTTTATAATTGATTATTTTGGTATTATTGAAGATTAAAGTAACGTGTAGTGCTCCAACAGAGTTACTCGAAATTTCAGCTTTAGTTGAGGCTTAAAACATTACAGAGAATAGTAGAGTGAAGAAGGAAGGTAGGAGAATAATGAGAAGTTAAAGAAGAAGTGAAGAACAAGGAAATAGCCCCGAAATAGAAGATCAAAACACATAAGTAGGGTTAGAATTAGCTAACCTAATTTGCGCTGTTGCCAGACTGAGCAAAATACCAGCAGGTGCACAGAAAATTTAGACGAATAAGACCTAAAATAAAAGAGGCCGTCGACGCAAGGTCGTAGTTATTTACATTACAGGGTTTGTTCCAAAGCTCAACTTCGCGGCTCAAAACCGTGTAAACGTGTGAGCAGTTGGTGGCATTCAATATGGCATAAGGATATAATAACGTTGCTGGATATCATGAATAAGCTAACAAAAATTGAGGATAAATTGGATGCTACGAATACTAACATTAGAAAACGATATAAAGAAAAGGAATTTAGTAATATTTGGAGTTCCAAAAGAGGACAAAGCAAGTATGGAGAGTATGAAAAAGATATTCGTAGAGAAAATGAAACAAATTGAGGTGGAAATATCAGGACATGAGATAGACTTCATAAACAGAATAGCCAAAAGAATAGACAAATTATAGTAGGAATAACAACGAAAATAAAAAATAATAGAAATACTGAAAAGCTTGTATAAATTGAAAGGAACTAAAATTTGGGTAAAACAAGATATGAGCAAGATAACAAGAGATGCCAGAAAAACATTAATACCACATATGCTATAAGCTAGAAATAAAGGAATTAAAGCAAAATATTGTTAGAGATAAACTAATAGTAAATGGAGAAGAATGGGACATTAAAGAACTAGAGGCACAAAATAAAGAAGGAAGTGGAAGTGAAGGAGTTGATAAGGAAAAGGAAGGAGAAAACAGGGAGCACAAGAAAAGAATGAGATCAACAGATGATGAAAACGAAAACGCCTCTATGGGAACCTAACATAAAGCAACAGTAGAAAAGAAGAAGTTCTGGATACAAATCCTATTGGCACCTCACGTAAAAGGAATAATAACGAAGGAAGGAAGCACAAAGAGTAATACAAATATTTTAGCGGTAACACGGATATTAAATAAGACCTTCAAACTCCCCATAAATGAAGACAAAAAACTAGCAAATGCAATAAGAAGGATGGAAATAAAGAAGACGAAAAGCAACGAAATAGGCCAAAGAGAGTTGTGAAGGGAATGAAACAGTACGGTTAAGTGAAATGGATGTTAGAAAAGTAAATTAAAAAAGTAAGAAACTGCAATAAGAAAAAAAGGAGAAAGGAAAAATCGGTACTTGGAATGTTAGAACAATGCTAACAGCGGGGAAACTAAATCAAATAGTAGAAGAAGGTAGAATAATAATATAATATAATAATAATTTATTTCAGAAGAGTATACATATGTAGAATACACAATAATCTAAGATGACTAGAACTTTCAGAAATAAATGATGAAAGGACTTAGCCCACAGAAGTAAAACTTGTGCGTGGGCGAATTGAAATATATGAAAACGTAGTGAAGCACATTTCTCAACACTTTGCAATTCTCTAAGACAGTAATAAATTGTTTTGATCAAGCATTTTTTATGTCTATTAAATTATGAATACTATATCTAGGGGTATTCTGGAGCCAAGATTTTATTTTTTTCTTAAAGTTGTAAATATTTTGACTTTTTTTAATATCTTTCGGTAGTGCCGAGTATATTCGAGGTGCAATATAGCTATAAGATCGTTGGCCAATAGTTTTATCTGCTTTTTCTACTGTAGTTTCAGTATGACATTTGTACCTGGTATGATAATCATGGGTTATATCTGTTAAATCGTCTTTAGTTTGATATTGCAAGCAAAGCATCCTATAACAAAATAGCTGTCTTGGGTCAAACAACTGGCTTTCTTTATATAATAAATCACTCGGGTATAGCCGGTCTTTGCCAAATATAATTTTGAGAAAACATTTTTGAATAATTTCTAGACCTTTTAGGTGATGCTTCAATATGCCACCCCAACCAACTATTCCATAGCATAAGTGACATTCAACTAACGAGTGATAAATAATTTTTAGATGCTTCAGTTCCAGTACAGACCTCAGCTGTTTAAATTTGAATAGAACTGATCTTAATTTTTTTATTATATTATTTACGTGGATATCCCATTTAAGATGTTGGTCAATATGAATGCCTAAATATCTTATGTCTTTGGTTGCTTGTATGTTGTATGACTGATTATGATTATTAGTAATAATTAAATCTTCAAACGTCTGTATCTTATTTGAAGCACAAGTAAAATGTATATATTTAGTTTTTTTGAAATTTATTGATAGTAATTTTTGGTCAAACCACGTTTTAATGTTTGCTAAATCATTTACTGCTTTTGCTTTAAGATCATTCCAACTATCTGCGGTATATAATATCACAGTGTCATCCGCAAAAGCCGACACTTGGGCTACTGTATTGTATGAGAATAAACTGTTAATATAAATGTTAAAAAGAATGGGTCCCAGAACAGTACCTTGTGGAACACCACATTCGACTATAACCGGGTCACTTAGGTCATTTCCAATTTTGACATATTGAACTCTGTTATTTAAATAATTTCTGATTAGATTTAAGGCTACACCGCGAAAACCAAGATCCTCAACCGTCTCTATTAGCTCTGCATGATTTACGGTATCAAAAGCTTTGGCCAAATCCATGAAAACACATAGTATCTGTTTATTTTTATCTAGATTTTTATATATATTGTTTGTTAAATGAACAATTGCATTTTCAGTTGATATCCCCGATTTGAAACCAAATTGTTTATCTGACAACAAATTGTATTTGTTAAGGTACAGCAACATGCGGTTTTTGATTATTTTTTCTACCACTTTAGCTAGATTTGATATCAGGGATATCGGCCGGAAATTTGCCATGTCAAGTCTATCAACTTTTTTGAATAAAGGTTTTACTACGGCCTCTTTAAATGCAGATGGAAAATTTCCAGTTGCTAAAATTTTATTTATAATAAATGTGAGCGGGTTTTTTATATAGTCTAAGGCTATTTTAAGAGTTTCGGAAGCTATGTTGTCAATACCAGGCGATTTACAATTTTTTAATTCATTTATATATTTAGATACTTCATTTGGATCAGTCGGGTACAAGTATATTGAGTTATTATTTATATTTCTTTTGACTGTCCTGAAATTTGTATTAACTATAGATTTAGCCATTTTTGATCCGATTTCAACGAAAAATTTATTGAATTGATTTGCGATGTCTTTCTTATTTGTAATTATTTGATTATCCACTTTAATTTCAGTTATTTCCCTGTTATTATCATTTCGATTTGTAAGTTCTTTAATTACGTTCCATAGGGCCTTACTTGAATTTTTATTTTTCATTTATTTTATTTTTATAATAGTTATTTTTTGTTATTTTTATTAGGTTCGTTAAATTATTTTTATATTTTTTATATTTTTCAATAAGTTGTGCGTTATGCCTTTAATATGTGGATCTCACTAAGAATACTACACATTCCTTGGACGACGTTAAAGGGTAATATTTTTACACGAGGAAAAGACTTAGAGAAACTAATACAAGAAAATCCCAAACGCGAACGGTCTCTTACCGATAAGAACGCTAATTAATACCAGGTAACAAACGAACCGAGTACAGCTAGCTCGATGGTACACGGGGTGATTCTATTCTGAAGAATTTAAGTGATTTTATTTAGCTTAATTCGGGAAGAATATAGAAAGTAAATGATAAAAGGTTTTTCGGCGCCACGGCGTTTTCAGATGTTCTTTAACCCCGAAGAGAACAAGCCCATCATGGATGATGTCGTGAAATCTGGCAGCTGCGTGCCTACTTTGCCTTCACGTAAAATCCCTTAATTTTAATGTATTCATAAAATCACCTGCAGGTTGCCTTACCAATTTATTTAAACTCAAAATGTACTAAAAAAAGAAAATGTTATCAAATGGCATTCTGTCAAACAGTAATTATTGGAAGTCATACTGTAACTTATTTTTTCACGATAGAACGATTTTACTTAGTTACCGCGTTTGTTGCCAAATCAGTAAGTTATGTTTACCGTTCTAGAACGGTAAGTAAAAATTCGAGGTTAGGTTTTGCATCAGTTTGTGTCAAAACTGACGCAAAACCTAACCTGTTAACCTCGAATTTGACATAGACTTATAGTGCCATCAACATATTATTCCATGGTATAATGTCACATTTTACTGACGTTTGAAGAAAAATGCATTTCTACCGTGCAAAAAACGTCATAAACATCACGTAGTTAAGGAATTACCGATCTCAGACAATAATTGAAGTCGTCGTTTCGCACCTCCTCCAAACAATTGTCTTCAATCGGTAAAATGTCTTTACCGTTCTTAATACTTAATATACGATTATGAATTACGTATATACATATCGTCACTTTTTACATATAACGCTTCTAAAGGGCAAACGCTATTTGACAGTTGACAACTGACAACTCAAATAACCGAGCGCTCTGATATTTCCTACCTAGGATATCAGTCTCAAGAAGCTACCACTACAAAATCTTTCTGTTTGTTCGCTTAAAGAATGTACATTTCTAGGGGGCGCTGAATAATTTTTTTTCTGAAAAGGGGACGGTAAGCCAAATAAGTTTGGGAACCACTGGTGTAGATGAACAATAGCGAAATCCACGTAGTCTTTTTGACACAGAAAT
This sequence comes from Agriotes lineatus, assembly GCA_940337035.1. NCBI lineage: Eukaryota > Metazoa > Arthropoda > Insecta > Coleoptera > Elateridae > Agriotes > Agriotes lineatus. The sequence goes on along the minus strand of CALNHX010002143.1, from coordinate 166,616 downwards.
AAACATTGGCGAAATCCAGACAGTTTTTCGACAAAGGAGATGAACAAAAGCGAAATTCAGATAACTTTTACACAACTGAGATGGCTAAATGCAGAATCCAAGTAGTTTTTCGGTCACGTAAATAAACAATGGCAAAATCCAGAAAGTTCTTTAGACCACGGATATAAACAGTGACGCAATCCAGACAGATTCTAGACCACGATGATAAAGAATGGCAAAATTCAGAAAAATTCAGATAGTCTTAGACCACGGAGATGAATAATAGCGGAATCAATGTAGTTCTTTGGCCACACAAATAAGCAATGGCAATACAAACAGTTTTTTATGACACGAGAATCAACAATGGCGTAATCCAAATAGTTTTTAGGCAACGGAGATGAAGAATGAGGAAATTCAGATAGTTTTCAGACCGTGGACGTGATCAAAAGCCGAATTCAGACAGTTTTTAAGCAACGGATTTAGATAGATTCTAGACCATGAGATAGGAAATGGCGAAGTTCAGACAAATCTTTTGCAAAGAAAGTGAACACTGGCGAAATGCAAATAGTCTTAGAACACGGAAATGAATAATAGCGGAATCCAGGTAGTTCTTAGGCCGCATAAACGAACAATGGCGAAACCCAAATAGTTTTTAGGCCACGTATATGATTAAAGGCAGGATCGAGATGTTTTTAGGCCACGTAAATAAACACTAACAAAATTCAGGTAGCTTTTAGGCCACGGAAATGAACAATGGCGAAATCCATACAGTTTTTTGGGCCACGGAAATGGGCAGTGACGAAATCCAAACAACCTTTAGGCCAAGAAGATGAACAATGGCAAAATCCAAACAATTTGTAGGCTAAGAAGTTGAACAGTGGTAAAATACCGATAGCTTAAGACCACGGAGATGAACAATGGCAAAATTCAGGTAGTTTTTAGGTCACGGAAATTAGCAATTACGAAATTGAGAGAGTTTTTAGATCACGGAGATGACCAAAGGCGAAATTCAGATAGCTTTTAGATGACGCAAATGAACAACAGCGAAATCCAGACAGCTTTCAGACCACGGAGATAAACAATAGCGAAGAATTCAGCAAGCTTTAAATTACACAGATGAAAAATGGTTGCTTCCAAGTAGCTTTTGGGTCTCATAAATGAACAATGGCAAAATTCAGACAATTTCCAGGCAACGGAAATGAATAATGGCAATATCCAGATAGTTTTTAGACCACTGAGATGAACAACAGCGGAATTTAGGTCATTTCTATACAGAGAAATAAACAATGGCGAAATTGAGACAAAATTTAGACCTTGAAAATGAACCACATTGAAATCCAAACAGCCGTTAGTCCATGGAGATGAACAATAGCGAAATTTAGCTAGTTTTGAGATCGCGGAGATGAAAAATTGCGAAATCCAGACAGTTTTTAGACAAAAGAGATAGATAAAAGCAAAGTTCAGATAGTTTTAGACAACAGGGATTACTAAATGCACAATCCAAGTAGTTTTTAGGTCACGTAAATGAATAGTGGCGAAATCCAGATTTTTTTTAGGCCACAGAAATAAACAGTAACGAAATCCATATAGATTCTAGACCTTGGGGGATGAATAATGGCAACATCTACACACCATTTAGAAAAATATGGAAATTGGTGAAATACAGATGATTTTAGACCACGTAGAAGAACAATAACGGAATTGAGGTACATAGTTTTTTTTTGACATAAAATAAACAATGAATAAATTTAGACAATTTTTAGAGGAGATGAACAATGACGAAATCCAGATAGTTGTTAGATCACGGAGATGAACAATGGCAGAATCCCGGTAGTTTTTAGGATATGAAAATGAACAATGGCAAAATTCACATAGTTTTTAGCCGACGAAGATGCTGGAAATGAACCATGTCAGAATGCAGATAGCTTTTCTGTCACGGAAATGAACAATGGCGAAATCCAGACAGTTTTTAGGTCTCACAGATGAAAAATGCTAGGTTTACAATTCGGAACGTTCTCAAAAATGTTGAAAATCACCTAACAGCCAGCCTACCCTATTGAGCAACAAATAAAGATTGCGCGAAATAGTGAGAAAGGCTTTCAAAGGTACAAAATATGATTAAATCCATAATCAGCACCCATCTGCCAAAATAGATGTATTGTTGATTCTTTGTTTCATGAAGCAATTTTTATTGTTATTAAATGTATCAATTTTTATTGATTTTCTGTATTTTCAAAATGCTTGTGAATTTTATTGTTTTGCCATGTTTTCTTTAAAGTTACTTAAATATGATTTTTCTCCTTTTTATTTTTAAATAACCATCCTAGTTTGTTATTTTGTCACTAAACAACTTATCAACACCCCAAGAGAATTTAGAAAAGCTAAATATCATCGGAAGGGAAATATATAGAAGAACATCTAACATTAACAGAATCCTATTTAAAAAATTAATTGAATAAATTTTAGGCTGGGAATCGAAAATATTCCGTTGGTGTCATATTTTGTAATGATGATAAGCTGGTTTTGCTTAGACATTTTACTAATCTAAAGGAATTAATAATTTTAATACTTGTATGTTATTATTACAACGTAGGTATAGCTATAGCCACGACGTGTTGAATTGTTTGGCAAACGTCACTTGACATTTGTCACACAATTCAGCAGGCCGTGGCTGTAGCTATACATATAAAATTCCTAACAGCCAGTCTTATAAAGGCCACTAATCTGACGTTAACTTTAATTTGCTGTTAAAATAAACAAAAGCGCATCAAAATTTGTTTACTAATGCATAAAATGTCATAAGCACTCACGTTTTGATGCGCTTTTGTTCATTTTAACAGCGAATTAAAGTTAACGTCAGATTAGTGGTTTTTATAAGACCGGCCGTAAATCATTTTTCCCGCTGCTGATCATGTAAGTCAGTGATACAGCCTTAGTAACAAAACGTGTAAGTCGGTGATTATATTTGTTTGTTGCTTTTTCTTGACAACGGAACTTAATACTATTATTAAGTTCTTAGGATAATAAAATTAGCAAAGCAAGATGCAGATTTACAGCCAGTCTTATAAAGGCCACTAATCTGACGTTAACTTTAACTCGCTGTTAAAGCAAACAAAAGCGCATCAAAACGTTAGTGCTTATGACATATTATTCATTAGTAAACAAATTTTGATGCGCTTTTGTTTATTTTAACAGCGAATTAAAGTTAACGTCAGATTAGTGGCCTTTATAAGACTGGCTGTTAGACGTTTTGTTTCTAAATTGCAAGTGTTTATGTGACATGAGACACTCATAGGTAACACGACTCACGAAAATTAATCCTGGTGACAGGTGACAAACCAAACGATTTTTTCAAAAATCTAGGAAAATTTTGATAAGCAGCGGGAAAAATATAATAAGATAACTCGGAATGTATCGCCTATTAACATTTTCGGCAGGCAACAAGCCGCGACTTCGTCTTGGCTTGTACTTGCCTACCTCAAATGTTAATAGGTCCTTACATTCCTTGTGACTTAAATAGCCATTAAATTTGGTTATTGTAAGCATAGTAACCGAAAGCTTTCAAACAAATATTACTGCTCTACACATTTATTTGCATCAATTATTGCGGGATATCAGAGAGTTCAAAAATTGCCGTTCAGAAAAAAATCGGTGACGCCCCTAACCCACAATTAGTTTAGTGCTGTGGGATATACCTCGTTTATTAGTGTTCTAGTTCACAGATTAGTATTTTTTTGGCAGTAGCACTAGGTAGCAATAAAATTTACATATGGTAAAACCAGTTGTTGAAGTCGTTAATAATCAAATTAGTAATTCAAACCAGCTGTGATTAACAGCTGGCTGTCGATACAGGAGCAATTTGCATTTCAGTCTACGTTTGTTCGTAATTCCTTTAAGTTTTATGAATAAACATCGTCCGATGTAAACACGGATGCACTAATAGTTAAATTTATTAATAGAAGCCAGATAACTATTGGTTAATAAAGCACACATATTTACCATGAAGTATTTATCAAACCATCGCAAGGTATGATTTATCGCAGGATTTTTATAGCCGCCTTTGATGGTAATCACAAAATATTACATCAACACAGTCTTGAACAGCACACCACCACGAAGTGACATCGGCACGATCTTGCATGCATACTTTCTTCAAACAAATACTTTCTACATTACATGGCGTATGGGCCTATTATGTCATTCGGCATCCTACATTTCAGAGGCAGTTCCCATGTACAAGAAATAACACCGCGTGCTTTAATCTAAAGTGAGCAAAATTAAGTTCGTTGGTATTCCTAAAATCTTCGGCTCGCTTTCTAGGAAATGCAGAGGTTCATAAATAATCTTGGGAAACAGTTGGTCTGAAAAAAACGCTAATGTTACATAGCTTTGAGAAGGTTCACGGTGACGAAAAATCACGTGAAGCATTGTTGCTTGGTCGTTGAAATATGTGAATTGAAATTATTTTAGGAAAAACTTCACAATGCAATAATATTTTAAATCAAATTCTTTATCTTTTTTCATGTAACTCGTGGAACTACGTGTAATTATACATTTTAATTGGGAATTATTATTTAATTGCTGTTAGACCATTTTGCATAAATTATTTTTTATCGGTTGGTTATTGTCACAAGTTAATTTATCGATTTCCCATGAATTTCTAAAACTCGTGTAAATTTGTATAACGGAATTTTCCACTATCATCTTGGTGTCTCCTGTTAGCCCTTATTTTCGTTTTTATGAGTATTTAAATCCACATTAATTTACCCTTCTTTTGTTTGTTTTTGGTGAATTTAGTGATGACATGCTCATTTAGAACCAACTCATCTGATTTTAAGATAAAAATAAAAACTACTTCAATTAATCCTGTAGTAAATATATTAAAATAACCACCCCAATGAATATGGAAACCTGACAGGTCTGGCTGTTCCCTAACATCGTATTTTGTATCGGTTTTCCGGTAGAAATTAAGCAACAACATTTAGAAACATGAAAAGTGTATTAATATTAGTAATCCACTGAACAAAAAATAATACAATGTTACTATTCTACAGAATGCCTATAAGATATAACTTGGGATGGAAATATTACCATTATTACCAAAATACACGCATATATAATATATCTGCATCCGATTTTTTAAAAATATACAGACAATTTTAGAAATATGCATCTGCATATGACATTTCATTTACTGCAGAATTTAAAAACGTTTAATTAATGGTCGATTAATCATAATACTATATTAAAATTAAGAAAAAGGATGAGTAAGTATTTAATATTCTAGTTTACTTATTTTAACCATTATTACAATGATTTACATCATATTTAAGCAATTATTTCAATAAAAAACATAGGTAACACAAACGAAATTCGTAAATTAATTAACGTTATAAATACGTATGCTTTCTGTTTGAAAACATGTACATACGTATTAAAAACGATCTTTCAAAGTTCACAAATGTATAAGGAGCATTTACAAATTTTCCAATAACATTCGGAGCTACATCAAAGTCGTCAAAAAGGTCACAATTCAAAACTTCGCGTATATTATTTAAGATTGTAGCGGCATGGTTCTTCTTCATTACTGAATTACTATTTTTATAGTTGTAGATTTGTGCTAAATATGTATATAACTGCTAAAATATGCAAGAACTGCATACATATATAAAATATGCATTAATTAATTAGTGTTAATTAACTGTAAACAATTTAATTCGTGCATATTTTTAATCGTAATCTAAGATATGTATAAATCAGAGAATATGCAGTTTGCATAAAATCCGTTCTCCAGTTATAACTAAAACATTTTTTTTATTGAAAAAGCCATTTTGAACTTTCAAAACTAAAGGTTTAGTTCAGAGATAGGACAAATAAACTTGGAATATTGTAAACAGATATAAGTGTTGCATTTCTACAGTAATACTGGTCAGCTGGATCTAACTAACCATTATCTAGCCTTCTCGCTCTTTGTAAGGTTGTAGAAAGTAATCATTTCTATTACACATTTTAGCGTCATGATGTTAATTAGACGCCAATATAAGGCATTTATTCATTTTTGGAATCTGTAACAAAACAGTATGTTTTTTCGGAAAGGTAAACTATGTCGAATGTATTTTCTTATTTTACGTTTTTATAAAACATTAGGAGTCTGTTTTTTGTTTTTAGTCTAATAACTATTACTTAATGAACCGTAGGCATATTGTGTAAAATATCAATTCTTGATCTCGTTCATAGTAACATACCTTCTAGAATTGAGAATTGGTTCACACAATCCTAGGACCACATTGTTAGTTTCGTTTCTTATTTTGTAAGGACCTCTGGCTACAATTTGTCAGGTCATTTTGTATTTTAATTAGCAACCTAGGCTTTAGGGCAGCGTGTCCGTATGTTAAACCCTTTTAGTTACTTATTTGGCTTCATCGCCTAATTCCATAATAATGATTTTGCACATATTTGGCCTCAAGCGCAGTATTTCTCGTCATCCGGGGCACCCCTTTGTTGGTACTTTGACAGTCGAGTGTTAACGCTCGCAGGAACCGAACCGAACCTTCTAGAATTTACGCTGTTGGTGTGACTGCGAGGCCTCGCGCTGTCTTTGTCACCGGAACTTATTTGTTTTATTGGGCGCATCGCCATTGGCTGTCGAGAGTCACGTGGTAACGCCGTTTTGGCTCACGCCACTGCGGGGGTCGTAACGCTGCTTGCTTGGGCAGTTCAGCTCACGCCGTTGATCAAGGAAATCGCAGAGTGTGCCGTTTCGCGGCGTTCCCGCCATTGGCGGGGACGCCAGCCTTTTTCCCGTCTCGTGCTGCTTCAGCAAGTGTTTGATAAACTGTTTCGCCTTAAGCGAGAGTCGGGTTCAACTGAGGCGATTGAACAAGGGAGGTGTGTGTGTGTCGTTAGCGGCGATCTTATTACGCCAAGGCGTAGGTGTGATGGAATTCCATGCCCGGTTCTACGTCGTCACGTAAGGGAGTGTTCCCTAGCTCGTTGTGCGAGGATTCCGTTGAGGTAGGACATCACTTGGGCTAGTTTGGCCGTCGTAGCGGCGTTTGTTGAAGCGCCAGCCTTTGTCGCCATTTTGGGCGCATCCAGACCATTCACACGTCGGCCGTTTTAGCGGCGAATGAATTGCCACAGGCAACCTGTTTCCCTCCAGCTGGACCGCATGCCGATCTCTTGGGCCGTCACCAATAAAATTAAGGTATTTGTAACCATCGAATCAAACTAACTTCTCGTGCGCGAGCTGTTCGCTTAGTCATGTGAATAATTGCTGAACTCTTGGCATACGTGCTGTAAGGCGGCAGAGCCAGTTTGGTCGCGGTAAAATTGCATGTGCGCGAACTTGATGTGAAATCTTGTGCACCGTTAAAAACGTACCCTTCGCATCTTAAATTGTTGCCGCGAAGTGGCGTCGCTCGCTCATTTTTGATCTAATCACTTCCCTCACTTGGGCTTTGCTGTGTTTGCCCAAATTATCATGCGAGCATTTTTATGAACAAACGTTCCCTTTGTGGGACTCATATGTCAAACTGCTTTTGATTTTGTACAGTTATGGGTGTTGTTTAGTAACAGTAGTGCGCCCATCAGCTGATGCTTATCTATAAGAATTAACGCAATGTTTGCGGCACTCTTTGCCGCCCCAATGTAAGAATCGAATAATAGACGCTTATCTAATTAAGAGACGCTTTATTCTTGGTCGCTTTGTGCATGTTCTGTTTCAGCGTGTGCCCATCATGGAGGAGATAAATGTACGGTGGAGCCAGTGAGATCAGAGCGTGCAGGTAAGCTTGGTGGAGACATTGCCGTGGCTGAAAAAGCCCCACTTCATGATCTAAGTATTTCTGCCATCACGAAATCATTGTGTGAGTTTATAATTCACGAGTACCCCTATCGACGGAGTGTCTTGAATACTTCGCCCCCGTCTAACCGCCCAGGCCCGGTTATTCGGGTTAAGACAGGCTTGGTGGCGCCCTCTTTATTTTACCGTTATTTACCGACCCTCTGGCCGTTACCCTTAGATAATCTCGTTAAGAACCCGCCCAACTCCACTGAAAGTCTAGCCGGCCTATCTTGTTGCGGCTGGGTAGCGGCCTAGGAAAACTTTTGTCCCGATTTCGTCCATTACGGCACGCGCCGGCCGTTTCGTTTATGTATCAGCCGGTGCGGTGTCGTAAAGTCAGTTTAAGACCGTAACAAATTTTGTATATATTTCTAAAGTTGTTGTGTGGTACTTTCTCGAGTCTATTAAGGAAAAATTTTTAATTCGTATTTTACCCCGAAATGAACATATCATCTGGTCTAATGCAACCTGCTATCCAACGCTGTAATATAATCTATAATTATTGACAAAATTTTTAGAAAAATCTCTGATAGCAGTTTTTCATATAATTTTTTTCTGCCTGTATAAATCTAGAGAAACTATAATAAAATAAAGGTCGCATAATTTTGTTGTGTAAAAGCGATATCCTTACAAACAAACATGTTTAATAAATAGATCAATATACTTTTTTCTTGAAAACATTAAAAAAAATAATAACTGTTATAGCCAAATACCATGCGATCAAAAAGGATGCTTTAATAATTATTTCAATAATAAACCTTACTTATCATTAACTAAATTATTAAGGTTGAATGATATAAATGTGACAACAGTGTTTGTCTACCCACTCGTTTTTACAAAATTGTTATACTCCTCTAAGAGAATTTTCAATTTGTTTGAACTTATGAGCCAAATTTTCTTGTTCTACTTCTTCTGGGAGAAAATTGTGTCTTTATTGCCCTATAACATAGAGTTATTTCAAAAAGACAGGTGGTTTGTGTCTGCTTATAGTAGTCATAGCTATTATCATACATTTCACCGATGCAGACAAATTCTTCAGAACGCGTTTTAATATACATTATTAGTTTATATATGTAAAGAGAATGGAAGCTCATTACCTGAAATGTTTAAAATATTACTCACCAAAGGTAATCCGCTATAATTCTAAAATTTCTCGTATTATTCGTGTCTGTACCCTGAATAATTTGTCCGCATATGCAGTGGAGTGCCAAAACATAACCCCATATTATGATAACATAGAGTGTATATATTGAGGTGGAATGAAGCCCTGTATTAATGACGGGTTTAATTAAAATATACATAATTAAATAGGGCAAACCACCACAATTCTCAGGATATTTTTACTGTGTAAACTTTGCCTGTCAGTATTTTAGGCTGATCAAAATAAAATGTATTTATTATACTTCAATAAAAATGGTTAACTGCCCCTTTCTATAATTTATCGAATTGCAACAATGTTCTGGGCTAGCTCCGGCAAGAACACAAAACTACATCTCTCAGGTTGGGTTCAAATCTGTGTGTTATTTGAAATTATTGTTTAGAATATTTGACTCAGCGTAGCTCATATACGAAATTAATTTAGTACAACTGCTTCACTAGATTCGGTTACTAATAACCTCACAAAATTGACATTTACTACAGAAAGTCGTTAGTGCATATAGCGTGTAGTTTAAGATTAAAAAGTAAAATTCTGCAAGGAAACGTCAGGTAAATTGAAGCAAAACTCCCGTCTAGCAACAACTAATTCCATTTTGTTTTAGACGTGCTGTGAACGACGCCTGCTGCTCTTTTGTTCCACTTCCTATGTTGGATTCAAATTCTCTGGCAAAACCGCATTTTTTACTGACACCATGCAATTTATTCAAACTGAGACAGTACTGAATTCTCAGAGATGCGAAAGACCTTTTCCGCAAGGTGTATTCTTTACGTACACTAGCTTTCTCGGCTCTCAAACACTCAAAAACATGCCACTCCTACCTTTTAAATTCTAGCCGATCTGGGCTCGAAGATAGTGCTAGGTGACGCCTACGGCCGTATGCGCTTAAAGTCGCTTTCTTGGCAGCAAATCTTGTTCAGGATGCTCGTTCACACCTCCCTGGGCCGTTGGAATGGAGAACCCTGGCTTTGGCAGCTCAAGTGGCACTGTATCGAAGGTCGAAATTTTCAGGTGTCGGAGCCGCAACTCACAGCCGAAGTTGGTTTGGAAAATTTATAATTTTTTTTTGGCGTAGAACGTTGTACCACAGATGCCTGGTAATGGGTATAAATAAATGGTATACTTTTTAACTTGGTAAAACACTTTTTATTATATTAAAACATTAATTTACTGGAGCACAATTTTGCCCCAAACTAGTTAATTTACAGCAATTGTTCTTATTGTTTGACAAAACAGCATCGCGTTGCTTGGTAACCGCGATTTAGTATTGTTTATAGGAAACTAGTTTTAATTTCAATTACACACAAAAAGAATACAATTTGATAACATTTTTTGTTGCTTCAATCTAAAAATTGTCTATATTTCTTATTGTTCTTTTTCGTTACACACAACGTTTTTACAATCACTGCACTGCTATAACACTTAGTTTTTAAAATGCACTGACACTTGAGTTTAATTTTAAACATGTCGGATAATTTTCTTCAATTCAGTTGCTCTCGTTCTCCATTGCTTTTTGCAAATCCTATTTTATCTTGCTTTGATTTCCATCTACCATTTAGCTTGCTTGCTTTTCACTGGCCTGTACTTTTATTAATAACTCTACGCTCATATTCATTATGCGCATAACCAATCTTCTGTATTATTTACTTTCATTTGGTCCGGTTTCAAATATGCTCAAACGTATCATATTACTTATATTATATTAGCCATCTTAAATCTTTCTTTTACTCAAACTTCAAATTAAATCCTTCTGAAATCTGCTTTGCTAATGCTTGCCTTTATCCCTCTTAATTATGCTTCTTGCATCTCATTACCAATGCATTTAATAACTTCAACTACTGTTTAAATTGCAATTAAATAAAATATTTCAATTCTGTGCTTTCATTGACTTTGTTCAATATTTCTCTCTGCATACAGAGCTAAATCGTGAGCTATAAACCATCTCAATATATAAGCAAAATTAAACATTCTTAAATTCTGTTAACGACCACTCATCTGTTACACAACGTATTATATAACAGGTATAGTTCTATTTTTTAGAGACAATGTCTATGTGGCGAATAAAACTAACCTAGTTATTTATTTTATTCGTAGAAATGTTAAATAGTGTTGTTTGGTGACTAATTTTCCCTGATAATTAGCATATAATCACTTGTCATCTGTGTTGGTTTAAAAAAGTAAAACGTTCTGCATTTTATCCAAATTCGGTCTTATCGCAACTATGCGAACTTCTAAATTCATTCCAGTAACCATCAATCAGTTTAATCAATCAGATGTTCTATGCAAAATTGTTCTGCTTGATTTCGTCTACCTACCCTTAAATTTAATTACTATGGTTATGAATTACCATGGATATCGAAGGACATTGCTATTATGAGAATATAATTTTAAAATTAAGTGCATACAATGTAGGAAGAATAGAGTAGCTGAATATCTGTCAAGATATAATAAAAACAAGAATCCGAAATTAAATAAAACTATAAGTAATTTAAATATATAATATTAAGAACAGGGAATTTCATCTAACATCGCAAACGAAAGCCAAACGACCGAAAAGCAAAATTCTGCAAAATCAGTACAAAAACCGCCAGAAATATAATCAAAAGAAGACCAGGCCATAATAATAAATTCATTAGAAAGAATACCGATCAAAGAATACATCTATGCTCTAAGAAAAATAGTCAAGCTGTTACAGTTCAAATGGGTGGTTAGGACGCATTAATATTCAAAAAAGCAAAGCTCACCCTAATCACGCTTCAACTGTCCTGCAACAGGTAGTTGACCGACTATTGCGATGGGTCGCTGTACAGTGTACAGAGTGGACGTATCTGCAATAGCCGGACCACGTTCCGTATTTCTAATAAAGTTTGCAAGTGTTCAATATTAATCTGAATAAATATGGGATCAGAAGGTAAAAAGGTTATCACACGTAGTAGTGCGCTAGATAGAAGTGGACAAAGAAGAAAGTTTGGTTACTAAAATAGTAGACAAATTAGTGAATTCCGAAACACTCTTGCAAAAGCTGATGGAAGCAATATCAACCGCCATCGATATAAAGTTCAAAAGTATCGTTACGAACTTGGAGCACCAGGTATCTAATCTGGAGAAGAAGTTGAAGGCTACAGTTAGTGAAATGGGTGTTAGCTTGATAATCTCGAGCAATATTCGAGACGCAATAATTTGCGTATCTTTGAAGTTCCCGTTGTGGAAGGTGAAAATACAAATTAAACTGTAATTGACCTGTGTAAAAGTAAATTGGGTCTCGAGATATCCCCTGGTGAAATCGACGTCAGCCACAGATTACCTGGACGGGAGCCATTACATAGACCCATATTAATAAGATTTACCAGTCGTCAAAACAAAAACCTCATCTACAGTAATAAACAGAAGCTAAAGAACACAAAGTTCATAATAAGAGGATCTAACTAAAACCGTGTGCAGTTACTGAATGAGGCAGCTTTTGCTATAGGAAAACAAAATGTGTGGTCCAGTAAAGGTAGCATTGTCGGGAAGTATGATTCCAAAATTCATAAAATTGTTTCGTATGCGGACGTAGGTAAACTTAAACTCAAGAGTGGTACTGCAGATAATTTGATAACGAACCAACCGTCGCTTGAAAATAGTACTTAGCTGTGTGGTCTGTATTGATAATATTGAATACATTTTTGCGTTCTCCACAAGTTAAATTATTAATGATGAAACGACGAGATTTAAGTGAAGATGCGTGGCACGATAAGAAGGAGTGGCGTTCGGGATGCGATAGACGGCCAAGAGAGCTGTAAAAAAAGTCGCAATATATATCATGTTTATTTACTTCCATTGTTTACAATGATTATCACTAGTTGGCATCATTAAATATTTATATTTTAGTTAAGACTCTTTTTTCCGGTAATGCATAGCAAATATTAACCTGCTTGCACTTTGCATTAAGTATTACTATATCGAATATCATATATAGTAACTTTATAATATGTTTGTTTGATTTTAGGTTATGAAATCAGAAGCATGGAATCCCAATTGATAAAGGCTGATCACATAAATATTCGATCCTTACACCCAAAGCTAGCTGAAGTTATGATATTTTTGCTATTAGTGAGACCTGGCTGACGCGAGATATAAATGACGATTATTTTGCTATTGACGGTTATCAGCTCTTTCGCAGGGACCGTGAAGAGTGAGGTGTTGGTGTAGGTATATAGGTTCGCAAACAATTTCATTTTAAAATAATACCGGCCAATAATACCATTGAACAAATTTGGCTTGAATTAAAGTTGCACAATATTAGGTTAATAGTTGGTGTAGTTTACAAACCCCCTAATTTAAATTCTAAATTGTTCTGTAATGAATTAGAACAGTCACTTGTATTATGCACTGCCATTTCGGAAGAACTGGTTTGCTTTGGGGATGTCAATATTAATTTATTAACATTTTCAAACTATGATTATATTTACTTTAATACAATGATAGATACCCTTAGCATGAAACAAGTTATTACTGAATCTACCCCATTTCAAAATAATACTGCCTCGCTGCTTGATGTTATATCGAGAGATAAAAAAAACTGTTCCTCAGCGGGCTGTGGAAATTCAACTTATGACTAATATGTTGGTGGCACTGTAAGTCTATGTCAAATTCGAGGTTAGCAGGTTAGGTTTTGCACCATTCTATGTCAGAACTGACTGAAAACCTAACCTGATAACTTCGAATTTGACATTGACGTACAGTGTCACCAACATATTATTCATACGTTGAATTTCCACAGCCCGCTGAAGAACAGTTTTTTTTAGATCTCTCGATATTAACTTCATCTCCAAATCTAGTAATTGATTCTGGAGTGACCGAACCAAACCTCTCAGATCATGAATTAGTACATTGTACATTACTAATTGCTAATCCAAGCAATAATCATATGTATAAGACTTTCAGATGCTTTAAAAATTTCAATTCTGAGAAATTTTATAATGAATTACAGCAAATACAATTTCACCTCATTTATGATATGGCAGAAGTAGACGATAAGGTTCAGTTTCTAAATTCGAATATACTTCTATTAGTAAATACGCATGCTCTCATCAGAACAGTAAGAATAACTAAGAGTAAAGCTCCGTAGATTACTGACAATATAAAATTACTCATGTCACTAAGGGACAAATCCAAACAGAATTTCAAGAAAACTAGAAATTCAGCTTACTGGGATTACTACAAAATGCTGCGTAACTGTACAACCCGGGCTTTTATCAATGAAAAAAAAGGTTACTTTCATTATGTATTACGAAATCAATCTCCTAAAACAATGTGAAATGAGCTGAAATCGCTAAATGTAACTAATAGAATAAAGGGAGCTTTGCCAAATGAATTTGGTAGTTCACAAGAGATCAATGACTTGTTTATTAATGCAATACCTGAAATTAATGACAATGTACCCTCGTTTAATCTTATTCAAATAATCGCTTGACTGATAATCTAAACAATTTTAACTTTTCCTTGATTGCTGCACCACAGGTTGTTTCACTTATTAATAAACTAAAAAGCAGTAATACTGGTGGGGATGGAATTGTTCTACAAGTCATCAAATTTTGTTTCCCTCTAATTATACCCTATATTTCCCATATTGTAAATACTTGTTTATTAACAAATACATTTCCAACCAGTTGGAAGACGGATATGGTTATACCAATACCTAAAATTTTAAATCCTACTGGCTATAAAGACTTACGCCCAATTAGAATTCTTCCAACCTTATCAAAAATCTTGGAAAAAGTCATTAACACTCAGTTCAGAGATTATCTAGAGAATAATAATGTAATTCCAAAATGCCAATCAGGCTTTCGCTCGGGACATAGTTGCGCTACTGCCCTTGCTAATGTTACTGATATTATCTTTACAGCTGCAGATCAAGGCAAAGTGTCAGTGCTGATTCTAGTACATTACAGTAAAGCTTTTGATACAATAAATCACTCCCTGCTTTGCGCGATTTTAAGTCATGTTGGTCTGTCCAACGATGCTCTTTTATGGAGCTACTTAAGTAACGGAAACCAGGTTGTGAGGTTGCGTAGTGCTTGTTCCGGTTGCAGGAAAGTAACTCGCGGAGTACCTCAGGGATCCATCTTAGGCCCACTGTTATACATTATATATACGTTCAGCTTCCATTAGTATGTAAAGACGTGTACTGTTCAGATGTATGCTGATGGTAATCAGTTATATTACTCATTTTTTATACATGATGTTCAACGTGCATTATCGAGTATCAATCATGATTTTCAGAACATTGCTGATATATCTGAAAAACATAGTATAAAACTTAACGGCAGTAAATCCGTTGTACAGTTGTAGATTGCGAAAGAAAACGCTTCACGTTTTAAATATATAGATAACAAGCTCTCAGTTTATAAGCAATTTAGGTATTTCTGCATTGTATCTATAGGGATTTCAGAAATGATAGAACACAGAGAAATGGTTAAAAGAAAAAGAACTAAAATTTCTGCTTTTTATACTAATATACATACTTGCAAAAACCAAAACTTTTAGATTTATTTTGTAAGTCAATTATAATGTTACTTAGAATAAAACTATCTTGATATTATTAGAACACTTTTTCTAAATATCGACAGAGCAGTACATATTATTATTTGGCAATAGTAATGACCTAAACATCTTAGAAAACAACATTAACTGAAACGTGAATAATGCTACAGCCAGACATTTTCAAGGTGAATACAGTGACTGATACTTTTAACTGGCGAGCCCGTGCACATAGATAAATGATAGCGTGCAAAGCCAGAGTTGTCTTCCTGAGTATGTGCCATATTGATGAATTTAGTGGCTTGTCAGTTTGACATTGTCAATAAATAGTAAATTTATAGTTATTTACAAGTGAGGAACAAATAAAATATTCAGCAATACACGCAAGGTAATAGGTTTTACTGGCTCCTGGAGGTTCTTCTGTCAGCCAGTAAAAACCCTTTTACCAAGCTAGTAATGTTAAATATTATAAAATAGTAAGGTAGTAGTAAGTAAATTTTAATATACCAGTATTTCAGCAATCAAAAGACCTTGCCGAACCGCAGTTTTCATACCCCATAAGCTCAGCTCTCAAATAAATTTCATATCTCCAGACATCTCCTTTCTTGGAATTTTTGGGTAAATACTGACTATGTCAAAAATGACATTCAGAGAACATATGGGGTATCACTTATGAGTATGATCAAAACATTTGAAGGCATTTTTGAGGTATTTTCGGCCTCCTTATACCGGACGATGCATTCTAGTGGAACCAAAGTCTGGTACCATTGTTTTAAAGCTTTATACAACATATTCAAAAAATTTCAATAGAATTATAAGTGTTTGAAAAATCTCCGGATTTCCAGAAATGTTCTGCAGCCTTTGTTAAAAAAAGCAGCGGAACATTTTTTTTGCAAATATTTCCATTGTTTTTTTTTTATTACCACGTTATATTTTGATAGAGAATACTCGTATAAAAAACACAAGAAAGAAAATATTTTTATTAAAAATAATATCAAACTAACATATAATGTAATGATATGAATACAGGGGTATACAAATCAATTTTTAAATAGAATTAAGGGATTACAGTAGTTGGATATTATAGGGATCAATTTGAATATGAATTGGGCATTTGAATAATTGATAGGTAATTAGAAAAGAATATAGTAGTTATAATTGAATAAAATGAGGCTAATTGAAAAACAGAAGGATTCGAGTTTAATGTAATATCTAAATATGAAATTGGAAAATAATGACAAATACTTAATCGAAATAGATTATTGCACATAGTGGGTAGGAATCACAAATAAAGAAAATGTGTTGGAACGAGAAAATATGATATCGTTAAGGACTTTGTTATAAGTATAACACGCCTCGGTTTATAGCTCAGCGGTAGGGTTACTTCAATGGCGTCGGTTTCGGAAGAGGAAGGTGGGCGTTACCCTCAGCTAGACACTGGATTTGATTGGAACAAAGTTTATTATATTTACACTACTAACTAACATACAGATAAGCTTATAACTAGGTAACATATATGTACAGAAAAAGAAAATGGCGGGTTGGCATCCGCAGTTGGAAGCTGGTGTGGTCCTTCGGAGGCGGTGCCGGCGGCTAAAGTGGCTCCGTGTCCAAATCCCACGAAGACGGCAGGCTCTCTGTCCAGCGAAGGCGATTGGCTCTAAGTCCAACGAAGGTGGTTGGCTCTAAGTCCAGCGGAGGCGATTGGCTCTAAGTCGAACGAAGGCGATTGGCTCTAAGTCCAACGAATGCGGTTGGCTCTGAGTCCAGTAGATGCGGCAGACAGCTAAGTCCAGTGGATGCGGCACGCTCTATGTCCAGTAGATGCGGTAGACAGCTAAGTCCAGTGGATGCGGCAGACAGCTAAGTCCAGTGGATGCGGCAGGCTCTATGTCCAGTAGATGCGGTAGACAGCTAAGTCCAGTGGATGCGGCAGGCTCTATGTCCAGTAGATGCGGTAGACAGCTAAGTCCAGCCGATGCGGCAGACTCTATGTCCAGTAGATGCGGTAGACAGCTAAGTCCAGTGGATGCGGCAACCAGCTATGTCCAACGAAGGTGATAGGCTCTGGAGAGGGCTGGGGCTGGTAGATCCTTGGAAGGCTGGAGCTGCTAGCTGGTCCTGGAAGGCTGGATGCTGTTGGCTGACTCCTGGGTTGAGTTGCTGCTGGATTGACCCGCCGAGGCAGAGTTGTCCTGGGAGGCTGTAGTTGCTGCTGGTGGACTCTCCTGGATTGAGTTGCTGCTGGATTTACCCGCCGAGGCAGAGTTGTCCTGGGAGGCTGGAATGGCTGCTGGTGGTACTGGAGGCTGTAGTGGCTGCTGTTGGACTCTCCTGGATTGAGTGATTTCCTACTGCCAGCGTCTGACTATTTAAAGGGGCCAGTCCTTTGTCAAACGCGATTTCGCAGCTCATTGGTCGAAGTAGAAGGAATGTTTTTGCCCGTTTTTGATGTATTTCGGATTATCGCGTTTAATTGAGCGGCGTGATCAATTATCGACTTGATTTGGGTCGCAATCAATAGTCGTTGAAATGTTGATTCTAACGACACTCAATTTGCTAGGTTTTGGTAAAGATTAATTGAAATTGGAATTTTTTAATTCCGTGTTCGGCGTAAAACTTACTTAAGCATTACTCTTATTGCGTATGTTAAGAAGTTATTTTTGCTTCGATTTGGTTGCGCGCTAGTTTTATATGAATTTTGATACTATTCACGCCTTCCTGGAATGCTTCCTTCAGCTAATTATAATTTAATTTGTAATTTTGCACCCTTGCCCGCTGTACTCGGTCGTGGCCCTGATTTCTTCGTTACAAAATGCTTTTCCGCCGGGCCGCTGTGTACGCTGAATTTCGGCCGCTCCGCCCGCATGCATTCGCTGGCATTTCTCGACCTGCCTGGGTGCTAGAGACTTGGGGTTGATTTTATCAGGTGGCGGTTAACTTTTCCTATCGGCAGGTATCCTTATGTGGGGGTTTTGATTGGGCGCACTCTGATTTAAGAGCGTTTTAGTAATTGAACTTGGATTATTAATCTGGTAGCGCGTTCGAGTTTGTTCGCAGCGGCGCCGTTTTGTCGGCTTCCGGATTTATTGGGATGTTTTATGTGCTTGAAATTTTTTTGTTTTGGGGTCTGGCGAGCCGTTGGCCCTTTATTGTCTTCGTGCAGAGGTTTGCACTTGAGAATTGGTGCTCCTTTGAGCTGGCATGCCGCGATTTATTGTTTTATTTCTGTAACGGTTTTCTTTTAAATTCTTGTAGGATCGGGGCGATTTGCTGGTGAACAGATGTTTTTGTAATTTGTTCGTTGCCTGCTTGGCGATGAAAAATTACTTCGTTTGTCTGTTAACCGGTTCATATTAAGTATTAAGATAACAAATTTGAAAAATAAAAAGCTGTAATTTATTTTGTAAATGGAAATTATGAAATAAACCCTATTAAAAAGTAATATGTTTGAAAAATTAAATGGTTACAATAGAGAAGGAGTTCTAGCGGTAAAATAAAAATAAAATTTTGAAATAATAAGATGAGTATACAAAATGAAGGAAGACTAAGTATATGGTGAGAAGCTAAACTAAAAGCAGGAGTATTTTACAGAAGAAAATAAATAGAAATAAATACTGAATTACGTGTATTGGACATTGCATATCAAGTTGGATTACAACGAGCTATTGGTAGGGAAGGAGAATTGCAGCGGAGTGGAAATGTTTCTGGTGCTTGGCAATTGAGGTCTGGTATCTTGTCCTTGTTCGGGATCCTTGATGATGAGCTGTGGCGTGCTTCATGAGGGTGTTTTGGATTGGGTGTAGAAGTGAGACAACTACGACTGAGGTTTATTTAGATCCATGCTGTGAGGATTTTTGGTTGTCATTGGAGGTCTTCACGGCAGTTTAGAGTGGGACGAGTTGGTATATATCGAGGACATTGATAAGTTCGAGTGAAAGTGGGTGAGTTTAAAATAAAGGTTAAATGGTGAATTCATTATTAAAGAATTACTTACGGTTTTATATGGTTATATAACAAATGTAAGGATCGGGTATTTGTCATTGAATGTGACGTATCATTTGACAGAAGTTATTTGGAGTTGTCATAATTAAAAATCAGAACATAAAATTTCAGAATAAGCAATCTAGATAAAAGGAATCCATCCTTGATTTTCAGCAGCTAGCCAAAAGAATAATTTTTAATATTCAAATAATAAACAGGGCAATTTAAATTGATTAAAAGAAAATTTATAAACATATACTCATAGGTAATAGAAAGTAAGCGCCTGAATCAATTCATATTTATGGCACGCAACGTGGAGCCATATCAATAATTAGTAAAGTTTTAAAGTTTTTTTGTCAAAACTGCAATAAGTGGAAATCTTTTAGTAAATTTCCAAAAATTCAGATCCAATATCAAAAAATTGTTTTGTTTGAATTAGCTCAAAATGTGCCATTTTTAACATTTCAGGTGTTTTAAATGAAATAACTTGCATATTTCTGTATTTTTGAAAATTCCTTTTAACGAGCTTTCTTCTGATATCTCATTTCAGCACAATAAATTCAACCGTTTTTCAGATATTTGAGTTTAAATATAAAAATGTTAGCATCTTAAGATGATTTATTTAAAGGGATAACAAACAAACACAATTGAAATGCTAATTTAAACACTTGAACTTTCCGAACACAATAAAAGACAAATTTAAGATAAGAAACAGCCATTGATTGTTGGCTCAACAAGTAACAAACACGAAAAAATGAGAAATTAATTGTATTGGTAAAACGTCGACCGAAGACAAATAGCTCACTGAATGCAAGAAAGATATTTCAACTCGTTAGGGTTAATCTATAACTGCTGCTACGGCTGGTCAGCAACCTCGGGAACTTTCCATACCTGGAAATTCTGCTTGCTGGGGCATCCCCAGAAACAGGGTTTCTAGTCGCACGTAACACTTGGAGAAAGGGGCTACGATATTATCTGTCTCGCTAAAAGTTCGTAAATACTTATGTATTTCTTCAAAACT
This sequence comes from Agriotes lineatus, assembly GCA_940337035.1. Classification (NCBI taxonomy): domain Eukaryota; kingdom Metazoa; phylum Arthropoda; class Insecta; order Coleoptera; family Elateridae; genus Agriotes; species Agriotes lineatus. The sequence continues at coordinate 146,108 of CALNHX010002143.1, read as the reverse complement.
CAGCTTTAGCTCCTCTTTGGCATCAACGATAGTAGAAATTGTAAATGCAAAATGTACAATTAAATGATAAAAGTCTTGCCGATTGAATGCCCCTTTTTCATCAATTTTCCTGGCGTCATTGGTTGGTTAACAAGAAAAAATTGGGGGGAAAAACGTGAAGTGATACGCTATTATTTACTTATAATCTGCCTTAAAAGTTGATAGCTTACACATTGAGGAGACAATAATGTTTTGTATATTTGGGGAACAATTAAAAACCCTACTTATATAAAGTACTCCCAAAACCTCTGATTTTGAAACTATAAAGATACAGTTTTAAACAATTCAGTTAAGGTGCACTTTTCATGACAGCTATCAACAATAAATATGTGTTATATTACCATACATTATTTTTAGTGCTGATTCTGAATATATAACAATTTACAGATTGGTGGTGGAAAATATGAACAGAGACAGTCAAATGAGTTAGAATACAGTTTGGCTGTGTATGCGTTAGACAGAAATAGACATATCCTAGAATTCAGTGTTTTCTAAAAACAAAACACCTTAAATCTGCGGATACTTGATGTTAATCGCATATGTCTATTTCTGTCTAACACATTTCATTACCTATGTTCACATTTTCCTCCACTAATCTGTATAAAATATTCTGTTAAAAAATATAAAGTAAAACATACATGATACTAAAACTAGTAGGTGGTGTTTAGAATTCAGTAAGCTATTTTGTAGAATACATCATCCATCCTACTAACGACGTTGTTGCCTCCAAAGTAATTTTCAAACACGCTCTATATGTTCGATTATCTGGATACAGTAGTAAACTTGAATTGAAAGAGTACACATTTAATAAATAAAACAACAATGTTTACCTGAAAAGGATGTAATTAACCTTATATCAACAATAAAGGTTTTCTCTTGGGGTCTCACACTATGTGAGTACAGAAATTGACAATTTCCAGATACCCTAGCTGGATTTGTACTATATGTTCAGCTAGTCTTAGGTCAGATCCCTTCTCTTTAAGCTTTTCTATTTGGTCGCTATTGACCGTCTGTTGCTACTTTTAGATTGTTATGTGAATTTCAACTTTTGTGGCGTATGTTCCGGTACATGTGTTCAAACAATCTCTCTCTCATAAATTACTCAAACATGACAGACACACAAATGGGCAGTCTGCAACTGAAGTTTATTCCTTTCCCAAACGACCAGCTGTTGTCTCATAAATCAGTAAAATGGCAGTAAAAAGTTACTTCAACATTAAGATATGGGCTAGAGAACATACACGTTGAGCAGATAATTTCGAGATGTCAATCGAAACGCTAGTTAGGCCATTAAAAAGGTCGTAATACTCAGTTTAAAATTGATATATGAGCATGAAACTAGCACGTGTTCAGGAGTAAATTTCTTGTTGCCCAAAGTCTCTCTCCCGAGTAGCGCCTCAGCCAAGCACATTGCCGAATAAAGGGCATGCTCCACTTTCAACCAATAGTCGCAAACATCTAATTGTTTCCCCGCCGCAAGGCTTTAAGATCTTTTAAAAAGGGTCTTGCATATTTTTCGGACAGCTAGTTCTTTGAGTTGTCGCATCGAAGCAAGCCGCGTAACTTGGGGCTGAGTTCTTTGCGTGTTTTGGCCACGACGGTCCTAATTTTCGGATATATTTTCTCAATTCGCTCTGAGAGTTTTAATTTACGAAACCGGATCGGTTTGAGTCATTTAACCTGGAATGCGGAATTTTCTTGCACACGGGACCAGACACGAAGACCAAGTTCTTGCACTGCAGCATCCATCGCTTGCATTCCATGTTATTAATTTTCTCCCGGATCTTTCTGCAGCACTGCAGAGACTCGTTCCAGCACGATTCTAGAGGGATATCAAACAACTCAAGCCGCAGCAAGGATCTTAGAAGGTACTGTGTAAAATTTATATTAATATAGAAACCCCTTATTTTCGTTAAGTGTCGCGAAAGCAAATTAAGTGACGCACGTTTAAAATACCTCATGTAGCGTTCAGATAACAACAAAATAGTCAGTATCAGAATACCGAATGAGAATATTACCGTCATTATCATTTCACCAATTCATAATCCTCTAAATAGTTAAATTAAGATTACTGAATGAGAATATTATTTGGCAGTTTATAAAACACCATGACGTCATGTATGACTTAGAATTTAAGTAATTAGATCAGATGATTTCATTGTACATACTAATTTTGTGTTTGACGTTAATATACTGAATTTTAATTGTTCTATGTTCTCTTGGATGTAGGAAGTCACTTAAGGTAAGCTCCATCCAGAACGGCGCAAGGAAGGACGTCGCTGCAGCAGTATCAACAACATACCTACGAGTGATTTTCTCTTTCCACTTTTAAGAAATCGTTCAGTATTATTATTCGAAAAGTGGTGACGTCAGCCATTTCATCCCCTTTTAGGATATCGAGTCCTGCTCGGTGTAAAGGACAATCCCGAAATAACCTACGCCCTCTCGACTAGCTGCTGGCAAACTTTTTTTTATTACAAGCATTCCGGGCGGGCTGGGCTTGTAATCACCCAATATTGTTGTAATCCCGTTCTATCGTGTAATAAGATTCTGACGCTATTAGAGTAGTCTAGGGTTGTTGTCCTTATTTTCTGTATGCTATACTTACATACAACAACGCATGACTAACATGGTGCATTATGGCTAATCACTCTCCATGAATGATGACGATAACTAATAGCGCGAAGCCCTTTGCAGCTAGAACAAGATAATGGAAGAAGATGCGAGGAATCTTCGGGTAGCATCAGAACGACAAGACAAGAAAAATGATCATGTACATGGTAACGTAACTACACTCTCAGTGGAATATTATTGGACTATGCGAAGTCAAGTGTATAGTTGGGCAGTGGTTCCGTCGTCTGCAGCCGAGGCCACAGAGAAAATGTGGAGCATTTGGGCGAGACCTCGACTATCGGCTGGGGCGTTTCAGTTTCACTTAGTTTAAGACATTATAGTTTAAGTGACGCTCGCAGCCTCTCAAGCAATGAACAAGCGATTCCAGGAAAAACGGCAGAAAAGCTTAGAGATGGGAAAAAGTGCACAGGTGAAGCCATTATAAAACGAAACTCTGCTGTATTACAAACGTCACGAACAACTAAAAGTAAATGGAGTAGGATTTTTAATTAAGGGACGCCTCGCACACAACGTAACGCAATGTAATGACTTATCAGATAGATCACATACATATTTAAGCTAAATGACTTCAAAATCTTAAGATCGTACAAGTTTATGCGCTGAGGAGCGACTACTACTACTATAATATTCCATAAATTTTAATAATTAGATGGTCTAACGTCAAAATTGGCAAACACATGAACGATATATAGGAGACCATGGACTACGGGCTAGAATAAAGAAACGGCAGACGAATGATGCCAATAAACTTTGCAAAATTAGATAACAGTTACACTAAGAACACATTGTTGAAGAAGTGAAAACAACGAAAATGAGCATACAAAAGCCCCGACCATGAAACCAAGAATTAAATTGAGTATATTGTTGGTGAGCCTTCTCAGTTTTCCGTTATTTGGAAAATTCCTGATTGCCAGCTCGCCTTGGAATTTAATGGACTGTATGGATTTATTTTCTTCACTGAATTATACACTCGTTGAAAGCAAAAGTAGGTAATTTATTTGCTATAAATTTACACGAACAGTTTAACATTTAAACATGTGAACAATAATTACTTTCGCAGAGCGGACCGGTTCGCATGCTGCCACGTTGACAGAAGGAACGTAAGTGAGTTTTTAGAATCGAACGCCCGCCCGGCAGTCTACTGCGCACAGTATGAATTCAGAATGCAAGAGAGGCGGCAAAAGTTTATAAAGTCCTTAACATACCGCCCGCCTTGGAAAGGGTAACCTTTCAAATAAAACAGTACAGAGTTGACATGTAACAGCTAGAGTAAAACATGCAACATGAACACACATATATACAAAGCATAATAGTACATGGATCTTAATCGAGTACAAGAAAACCCGAACAATGGGGAGCCAAAAGGCCTTACGAACACTGCGCTGAACGCTAACGCACTAGTTCACAACACTAGGTAGCGGGCACAATTTGGCGAAGGATCGTTTCACGATTCCTGACACAGTGTTCACTGACGCCACACGCGTAACGCCGTCAAGGCCAGGGTGCAGCTCGGTGACCCGGCCTAACCTCCACTTCAGAGGGGGTAGATTGTCATCCTTGATGTGGACCATGGAACCAGGCTGGAGGTCCGAAAGATGCGTGCGCCATTTGGTGCGCTGTTGGAGTTCCGAGATGTACTCTTTACTCCATCTCTTCCACACATTCTGGTGAAGTTGTTGTATTCTCTGGTATTTAAACAGCCGAGACTCGACTATCTCAGTAACGTTGGGATCAGGCAGTGACACCAACGGACGACCAATCAGGAAATGAGCAGGAGTCAGAGGCTGAAGGTCGTTTGGATCAGAGGACAAAGGAGACAGGGGTCGGGAGTTTAAGATCGCTTCCACCTGTGCTAACAAAGTGCTAAATTCATCATAATTTAGACTAGCGTTACCTATAACGCGACGTATGTGATGTTTGGAGGACTTGATTCGGGCCTCCCACAATCCGCCAAAGTGGGGACTGTGCGCGGGTATAAAATGCCAAGCTACTCCGTCGTTCGCGACTGATTCGGAAATAGAAGGGTTTGGTTCCGCGAGAAAATTGCCTAATTCGATTAACTCGGAATTAGCGCCTACAAAGTTAGTGCCGTTGTCTGAGTAGACATGGAGCGGTTTGCCTCGTCGAGCCACAAACCGGCGAAAAGCCATTAAGAAGGTTTCAGTAGAAAGATCAGCGACCAATTCAAGGTGCACTGCCTTTGTGACGAAACAAACGAATAGACAAAGGTAGGACTTTACTAGTTTAGAACCACGTCCTTTGCGATCCTTTATCATGAAAGGTCCACCATAATCAATACCAGTCGTATGAAATGGGGGCGATGATTGAGTACGAGAGGCTGGCAGGTCTCCCATTATGGGTTCAGTTAACTTAGGAGAGAATCTAAAACACCGTAAGCATTGATGAACCACTTGCTTGACGATATTTCTGCCAGAGGTGATCCAATATCGTTCTCTGAGATTAGCTAACAGCATTTGAGGTCCGGCATGGAGAAGCCGAAGATGCTCATGCGATACTAGGAGTTTGGCGAATGGATGTTTGCCAGAAATCACTAGAGGAAACTTCTTGTCAAAGGGTAATTGAGAGTTGTGGAGCCTACCACCAACTCTTAGCAGTCCCTCGGAATCCAGAAAGGGATTCAGGGATATCAAAGCAGAAGATTGTTTCACAGGCTTGCTCTGTGACAACAGTTTAAGTTCGTCAGGAAATGACTCGCGTTGGGAGAACCTGGCAAGCCTTACAATAGATGCTTGCAGTTCATCTGTAGAGAGGGGACCAGAAAGACGATCAGCCTTAGGGGCTCGCGCATTGTTATGAAAACGAAAGCAATAAGCTATAACTCGTTGTAAGCGAGCAAAGCTTGAATACTGATTGAACGGAAATGGTTCAACAGAGGTTACAGGAAGACTCTGAACTTCTTTTTTGAATTCTGGAAGCTCAGCACGAACATGTTTGGAAGCAGGCCAAGAGGCCTCATCTTCGCTTAGCCAGGTGGGACCATGCCACCAAAGGCTTAACAGACCCAGCGGGTCAAATATCTGCGATCTTTCAGACAAGATGCTACGCTTGGTAGCCTTACTACTTGTAGAATTTGAAATATGGGATATTTCAGACAAGCTGCTACGATTGGTAGCCTTACCACTTGTAGAATCTGAAATATTGAACATGGAAGTAGGCCAAGATGCCTCACTTTCGCTTAGCCAGGTGGGACCGTGCCACCAAAGGCTTGACAGACCCAGCGGGTCAACTATCTGGGAAATTTCAGACAAGCTGCTACGATTGGTAGCCTTACTACTTGTAGAATCTGAAATCTGTGATATTTCAGGCAAGATGCTACGCGTGGTAGCCTTACTACTTGCAGAATCTGAAATATTCTCTACTGATAAGAATCTTTTCTGAGCGATTTGCAATGAATCACCCAATACCTCTACAGGTTCCTTAAGAGGGATAGAGACAACGAATCGACCATTCGCTTCTCGTTGAGTATTTTGCACGAAATGTGCCTCACAGGCGTTTTCTTCATTTGTGCGAACCTTTTCCTCTGGGTAATGTTCGAGTTGCCAAAACCTAGCAATGGGATCAAAAGCATCCTCCATCGTGCCAAGATTGCACTGTACAGGGTACGCAGAAGGGGGGCCTGTAGGGCCAGAAACAATCCAACCAAAACGAGTCTTTTGGAGGATGGGAAGATTTGGGCCTAGACCAATTTGTCCAATACAAAGGAGCTGCCAGAAAATGGGCGAACCAATCAGAATGTCGATGGTGCCCGGTTGGTCGTAGGACAGATCTGATAACTTGATGTTATCAGGAACCTTGAAGCTGTTTCGCTGGACGCGAAAACTTGGGGTAACACCCGTAATCTCATCGAGAACAAGACAGGATAGGCCAATGCCGTATGAAGTGTGAGGGGCTTGCAGCTTGATATCACACCTAGCCTTGATTTGAGAAGTGGCTTTACTTAAGCCAGAAACAGTAACGTTGACTTCGCGAATTGGAAGCTTCAACCTTTTACACAAATCTGAACGTATGAAGTTCGATTGGGAACCGGAATCCAGCAGGATTCGCACAACATGAGGCGTACCATCATCAGCGATGAGTTTAGCGGTAGCCGTAGGTAAGAGTACCTGAAGAGCATTCGAACAGAATGCCGAAATAGATTGGTTTAGTTCAACAGGGGTTTCTGCCGACATCGCAGATCCTGGTTGACTAGAAGAAGCATTTTGAGGTTTATCCTCATGAAGAAGTGTGTTGTGCCTTGATTTGCACTTTCTACACGTATATTTGGAGCTACAAAGGCTCGCAAGGTGACCCTGAGTTAGGCAATTAAAGCATACACGGAGCTCTTTTGCCTTTGAATTTCTGTCAGGAACAGACAGCTTGACAAACTTATCGCATTTGTACAAGGAATGAGATCCTTTACAAAGTGGACACGAAGGGGTACCTGACACAAATGATTTCGAATGTACCTTGGAAGACTTTTCGGGTACAAGCTTAATATTTTTTACTTCCAGAGTTTCTAGAAGATTTGCTGTATTTTGTAAGAATTCCTTGAACTCATCAAGATTAGGCAGGTCAGAACTTGACCGGTTTCTAAGGACCTCCCATTCACGAAATGTAGTGGGGTCCAGTTTTTTAGAAACTACATAAATTATAACAAAATCAAGAAGCTCGCTTTCGGTAGCTAATGATTTGATTGCTGCAAAATGTTTGAATAACATATCGCTAATCGTACGTAATTTAGTTGCAGATTCCTTACTGCAAGATTCAAGTTCAAAAATAGCCTTGAGGTGGTTATGAACCAGAATTTTTGGATCATTGTATCGATTGCACAATGCCTCCCAAGCTAGAGTATAATTACCCGCAGTAAACTCTAAACTTTTTATAATTTGGCTTGCATCACCCTGTAAACTAGCCTTTAAGTAATGCAGCTTTTGAATATTAGTTAGCGTTTGATTCTCATGAATTAAGCTACTAAATATCTCACGAAATTCTAACCATTCTGAAACACTTCCTGAATATTTAGGGATTGAAATGGCAGGAAGGCGTACAGCTTGATTATTGCAATGTGAACTGCAATTTGAATGCGTTGTTCTTACGCTACCATTAGGAGATCCAGAACGATCTGGTGCAACATCAGACTGTTTGTTGTATTCATTAATCAAACATTCAGCTTGTGAAATTGCAAGAAAATAAGAGTCTTCAAATTCGACTTGTTGCTGCATTTCAGATTCTACATCCTCACTGGTTTCTAAAATTTGTTCGTGAACCTCATAATATTCTGATAACAAAGTGGCTATAGCATCCAATCTTTTCTGCAATTGAACAATCTGAGCGCTAGATAAGAATTGATCTTCATCTTGAATTATTTGCAAAGATTGCACGTAATTTGCAAAACGCGTAAGCTTTCCTTTAATAGAGCCTCGTACTCTTACAAGCGAATCCATAATTGTTGAGATTAAAAACAATTTAACAGATCGAACTAACTTTTCGTACGCCACTGGCGTGAATTTTGTACGCTTCTGGTACGCGGACCCAACGGGTCAACTATCTGTGATATTTCAGGCAAGATGCTACGCGCGGTAGCCTTACTACTTGCAGAATCTGAAATATTCTTTAATGATAAAACCTTTCGCACGCCTCTGGCGCGAATTTGTTTATAACGCAGACAGCGCTTGCTAACAACGCGAGAAACTTGTCGCTTACGACGCAGAAAACGACCCCGGTACAACGCGAGATGATTAACTTGTGACTGCAGTATGAAACATGCAGGGGATATCGCTAACAAACGTAATAGCTTGGCATTTCACGCAATTAAAATGTTTATATGACTCATAAACCATTTGTTTACGCAATAATACGCAGCTGAAATCATGCACATGTAAACACAGATAATAGAAAACCAAACCCACGCACAGGAACCGCAAAAATAGGAAATTAGGCTTACATTGATATTGGTGTGTGTGCCGCCTTGCCGATTTTCCTCGTTGCTGTGTTTCGTACTACCGTCTGGCTTGCAGCTGCAATGCCCACGTGCACGAACTTGGCGTTGATAGCACCGTCTGCTGTCTTCCTTCCTCTCGTTACGGGCACCGCATGTGCCCTCTTCGTTCCACGCGTTGCTGCGAATATCGAACGCTGCTTCCTTGCGGCCGATTACATGCGATGCAATACAAAACTGAATATGCTTTTGTACTTGCCAATGACCAATGTTGTCGAATGCTGTCGCGATTGGACTCGCAATGACCTAATGTGGTTTAATCCTGGCTCTGTAGGACCAATGTTGTGGCACTAATCCGGATCGAAGGTCCAATGTTGTGGAGCCTTCTCAGTTTTCCGTTATTTGGAAAATTCCTGATTGCCAGCTCGCCTTGGAATTTGTGGACTGTATGAATTGTAGGTTTCACTGAATAAATACACTCGTTGAAAGCCGGAAATATGTGACTTTATTAGCAATAAACAACACATTGAACATTTGAACATTTACAAGAATTAGCTTTCGTAGAGCGGACCGGTTTGCATGCTGCCACGTTGACAGATGAAACGTAAGTGTTTTTAGAATCGGAAGCCGGCCCGGCAGTCTACTGCGCACAGTATGAATTCAGAATGCAAGAGAAGCGGCAAAAGTTTATAAAGTCCTTAACAGACTTATTTAAAAAAAATCAGTCGCCTAAAAAAATTATCCGATCCACCACTGTATCCATTGGCAACTATCGATACTTGACATTCTTGACATTCGCGAAGTTAACAAGACTGTGAAATTGTCGTCACTTCTTGCTGCGGCAGTAGGTAGATACTGCCGCAGCCGCTCACCAACATCTTAGTCGAGTGTATTATCAGGTACAGAATTGGTTTGGTAATGATTTAACTGCTGAACAGTGGGGGTGGAGATATTTTGGAGCCCATTAAAATACTATTGTCACCTGCGCCAGATTTACTCCTAAACACCATCTTTTGTAATTGCACCAAAGCATGTAACACAAATTGCGGGTGCAGAAAAGTTGGGCTGTCCTGTTCAATACTTTGCGGCGATTGTCACGGTCAGTCATGTCTCAACGCAAATGTCGATAGTGCTATTGAAGACTCAATAGAAAATATTCAAGATGAAGAATATAATGAGATTTATCTTGTTGATCTCATCACAGAAAAATATTACAGAAGAAAATGATGAAGAAGAAGTTAACGAAGAGAGAAAAGAGAACGGAGATGAACATATGGAGAGGGAGAGAGAGAACGAGGATGAGCTGTGAAACGTACGTAAAGCAAGGAAAAACATGGACTAGGCCTACTGAGAAACCCATCTAAAAAAAACTGGTGTGATACACGCATACAACTTTAAAAATGTAAAGTTTGAAAAAAGCCGTTTTTGTAAAATAAAAAAAACTGAAAAATCACAAGAGTAAATACCATACTTCCGATTACGCGATTTTCTTCAAAAGCTTGCTGTCGCATCTAGATAGTACACAAAACTTATATATGAAGTTTCAACGTCGTACCCCTTTCTGTTCACACACAGACACACGCACTGACTGACAGACACACAGAAGACCAATGAACAAAAATATGTTTTTTAGGTTCAGGGGGTCTAAAATGTGAATATCTGTTGAAAACTTAATTTCAAACTTTTGGGGTGAATTCAATATTTCCTTTATTGTAAAAGGAAATAAGAAACTCACCTTGCACCCTACCTCCGAAGTGGTGTAGAATAGAGGCACAGCTGTTCATTACTTCTCTAAAGAATAGTCTGAAAACTGCTGGTTGTACGTGAAAAACCTATATAATCTTTTTTGTAGAGCATTTCCTAGTCTTCATTTTCTGTTGTAACTAAAATAGTCATACGACCCATAGTAAGCGAGATATTTGCGAAAAACTTATTTCTGTGACCTTTGACCTTGAATAACTGAAATGCAAGAGCGATATCGATAGGGACTTTTGAGACATTTGTAATGTCAAAATAAAGGTGTATGCAAAATTTCAGCTCACTTAGATTTTTTTGGCAGGCGGATCCTAATGCCCTTGGAGTATCACAAAAGATTTAACGTGCAATAAAATCTCGTGATAAAATTTGGTGACTCATATGAATTCTGTAAGGAAAAATCTTTAAACCTTTTTTCAACATTGTATAGCAAGTTCCATAAGATAAATTAATTTTTTGACTTAATCTTTTTATTGAAGTTGAAGTATTAGCCTCAATAACGTTTCGTGCATTATCAATGACCTTTTGCGTTTTTCGGATTGGTTGATCAGACCCTGGTTTTCTTGCTACACTACCTGTTTGTCTAAAATTTCTAAGTAATCGATGAATGATTTCATATACCTATCACTTTATAAGAATGCATTTCGATTTCAGCCGGAAAATGCTCTATAAATTCATTGTAACATTCTTGCTTCGAATATTCCCATTTTTATGCACATTACGAAAATATGCTTCTAATAAGAACGACTTTTGCTCAATTGTAAGCATCATGCTAATAACTGGAGATTACTAACACTTGATTTGTTCTGTGAATGATGTCATTTTTGGCAGTGGTCTATTATGATATGTTTTATCGGACATTTTCCACTGTCTCGGGTGTTTATCACATGACGTTTCGCGAGTTTTTGATCTGCTCCCGTTCTCAGGTATTCCTGATTAGTCCTGAGAACGACTAATTTTTGTGCGCATTTTCACGTACCAGTGGTCCACTGGTAGCTGTGATCACGAGTCTGTCACTCTTACCACTAGGCCACCGGTTCTAGTGGTAAGAGTGACAAACTCGTAATCACAGCGATCAGTGGTCCCGCGTTCAAAGCCCGGGGTAGGCACGAGTGTACGTGAAAAGACGTACAAAAATTTTTTGGTAACGTTTGCTTCATTCCATTGTTCTCTGTTACTTACAACGGCCACCTAAAGTTCAGAGTTTTTTATATAGATAATCGCTAATATCTCCAAAAAAATTGACGTTAGATCCATACAACTTTATATGAAAATGATTAGAATTTAAATATGAAACTTTAAGATACCTAAATATAAGACACTCTATTTAAAAAAGAAATTAACTTTGATCCGCCACAGTTTTTTGGGCGTCCCTGTATAATAAAAACAATTTTAATAATAAATTTAGAAATTTTGTTTACAGCTGTTTTTTTACAGTATTGAAAATGGGAGATAAATCAGCTAAAAATTGATATTTAAAAATTACTGTGTATTATTATTCCTTTTTAATATTTCATAAAAAAGAAATAATCAGTATTAGTCAGTTTCACATATTAAAATTTTAATTTAAAAATCTTTACAAAAAACGTAACGTTTCGCAGATAACTGTTTCTGCTTCATCAGACATATTAGTGTTTAACAAGATACATAAGATCACATGTGCATAAAAATCTGGTAACAATTTCTTCAAATTAATAAAATGTGTTATTTTTTGAATTGATTTAAAAGGGATAAGTTTGATTATAAGACATCAAATTGGTTCCTTGAACAATTATACTGGAAAATTTAGATGGGATTTTTAATTGGTAGGTAAGTGTTTTGTTCATTATAAGATTGATAAACATACTCTAGTGTTGTGATTTGTGTTGGACAGTTTATCGGGTAGGAACTGAGGTGGTTTTTATTTATTGAGCTTGTGTGGTATTTAATTTAGAGCGTTGTGTATTTTTTTTCTCTTCTTTCCCATTAGTTCTGAGGGAGGTGTATTCATTTTACACGTGTAAGTTTGAGGTTATGGTTCATGGTTCTGTTTAAGCGTTTTGTAAATCATAAAGGGTGTTTTAGATTCTTTGATTAATATTATTGCATGGGTATCTGGGGCAACCTCGTGTTTAATTCGTTTTTGATGTGGAAGTCGTGATCCCTTGGTCTGTCAAAATGGTAAAAGGTTGTGTAGAGAATTTAAAAATTAAAGGTGGACACGGCGATATGTATGTTATCTTGAACCTCCATTTTTTTTTTTTAGTCAGTTTCACATATTAAAATTTTAATTTAAAAATCTTTACAAAAAACGTAACGTTTCGCAGATAACTGTTTCTGCTTCATCAGACATATTAGTGTTTAACAAGATACATAAGATCACATGTGCATAAAAATCTGGTAACAATTTCTTCAAATTAATAAAATGTGATATTTTTTGAATTGATTTAAAAGGGATAAGTTTGATTATAAGACATCAAATTGGTTCCATCAAATGGAGGTTCAAGATAACATACATATCGCCGTGTCCACCTTTAATTTTTAAATTCTCTACACAACCTTTTACCATTTTGACAGACCAAGGGATCACGACTTCCACATCAAAAACGAATTAAACACGAGGTTGCCCCAGATACCCATGCAATAATATTAATCAAAGAATCTAAAACACCCTTTATGATTTACAAAACGCTTAAACAGAACCATGAACCATAACCTCAGAACTAATGGGAAAGAAGAGAAAAAAATACACAACGCTCTAAATTAAATACCACACAAGCTCAATAAATAAAAACCACCTCAGTTCCTACCCGATAAACTGTCCAACACAAATCACAACACTAGAGTATGTTCATCAATCTTATAATGAACAAAACACTTACCTACCAATTAAAAATTCCATCTAAATTTTCCAGTATAATTGTTCAAGGAACCAATTTGATGTCTTATAATCAAACTTATCCCTTTTAAATCAATTCAAAAAATATCACATTTTATTAATTTGAAGAAATTGTTACCAGATTTTTATGCACATGTGATCTTATGTATCTTGTTAAACACTAATATGTCTGATGAAGCAGAAACAGTTATCTGCGAAACGTTACGTTTTTTGTAAAGATTTTTAAATTACAATTTTAATATGTGAAACTGACTAATACTGATTATTTCTTTTTTATGAAATATTAAAAAGGAATAATAATACACAGTAATTTTTAAATATCAATTTTTAGCTGATTTATCTCCCATTTTCAATAATTTTAATAATGTGCATCACCTTCCTACCAACAACTTTTATATACGCAGTATATATGTAACTCTCATAGTTTTAGAAATATTTTCCACCCTCGCATCGTTGCCGGACCCTGAATTGCTTTTCCCGTTTTAAAACAAAATGAATAGTTAAAATTCCGAAAGTGTACTAGTTATTAACGATTTTTTATATATGTGCATTGTAATATTTAATAGGTACTTAATATCGCTCTTGGCTACCATACTAGGTTCAACGAAGAGATTGTTGCAACATAAAACGTTACTTAAGACCAAAACCACTCTGAATTTTACCACACTGACTGCAGTAATATCGTCTATAACCGCACTGAGTACGGTAATATCCATTACAGCACTGAGTGTGGTAATAAAGCTTTTAACGATACTCAGATTGATTTGGTAAGTAGTCCATAACAACACCGATGAAGATGCAAAATATAGATCACCTTTTGATTACAATAAATTTAGCTTGCGTAAGAGACGTGTAAAACTTGTAAGTCCAGATACTCCATTAAAAATACCGAAAATAATATATGTACCAACACAAAAAAAGTTTGGTGTTGCATAAAAGGCAAAAAAAACCGACGAAATTCCTTCCAGTGTCCAATTGAACAATGAAATTGCAACCAGCGGTGAGAACATATGTAACTGTTTTTAGCTGAATCTATACCGTTGACTCTGCAGCAGGTGCAATCAATAAACAGGGGTGATGTGTTAATAGTTTCTCTTTGGCAACGTGTAATTTTACAAAAGATAGAATAATGTCGCTATTTCAAGATCTTGATGTTAACAAAAGAAACTGCTCTGACAACATACCTAACATATTTATTGAAATTTGTGCAATTTTCTTATCAGAACCTTTGGAAATAATCTACAATAAGTGTATATCTGAAAGTTGCTGTCCTTCTGTGTGGAAAAACGATCTAGCAACACCTATATATAAATCAGCCAATAATTATGTTGTCCACAACTATAGAGCCATTTCAAAACTTTGTACTTGTAGCAACATTTTAGAAAAGCTTTTTTACTACGTAATTATTACTACAAAGACTTTATTATACCCCAAAAACATAGTTTCGTTTCGAATGGATCAGTGGTGTAAAATTTACTTACTAATACAGATTTTATTTACAATGTCATGGACGTTCTCAGGTTCATTACGTGTATACCGATTTCAGTAAAGCGTTTGACAAGATTGGCCACCCTTTGTCGATGAAAAAATTATGTGATATCGATGAACACTTCATATCTAAATAATAGAACCTAGTCTGTAGTTGGAATTTGTTTCACATCGACAACAGCAAATATAACATTAGGAATCCCACAAGGATCACATTTGAGACCTCTATTTTTTATTCTTTATATAAACGATATTTTGAGTTGTTTTAAAAACTCTAATTTTTTGGGGATGATCTAAAATATATTCAAAAATAAGTAGTGTTCAGGATTGTCATAATCTATAATCAGATATTAATAATTTTGTAATAAAAATCATTTAACTTTAAATATTTACAAATGTTCGTATATAAAATTTGCTAGAAATCTTTTAAGCACACTGCTTCATTGGTCCTCAGTATATTAGAATTTGCGTCGACAGTATGGAACCTTCAGTATAATGTTTATATCACTAGAATTGAAAGAATTTAAAACAGATTTCTCAGATACCTAAAGTACAAATCTGTGGATTTTTCTACCAATTTCAAACACCAAGAAAAAAATTGGTATAGTTATGTATGTGTACGCTCTTTAAACTATTTCATAACAAAATTGACTGCCCTGAACTTTTCCATCTTAAGGTTTCACTACAGTTGACGAGGAGCAACGATGTATTTACGATATCTTTTTTGCACAGTAAATCTTTATTTGATTCCTCAGGTTTTTTCTTCATTTTAATAACTACAATATTAATCCACTTTATCCTAATTTGTTCAATTGCACACTTAATGATTTAAAGGAAAGTGTCGGCATTAGTTTAATTAAAAATACTAACATTTTATTGTGCAATTATACATTTCAGAACTTGTATTTCGTATTATGCATTGTTCATTGTTTAAGATACACTTTCGTGTAATTTGGTAGTAAGTTGTCAAATGGTATGTGTGTGTGAGTATGCTTACCTGAATTGAGTAAAATAAAATAGAATCATGAATCGAAACCTACGGAACTATATAGGCAACGAGAACTAAGTCATTTTCACAAGCGGCGTTAAAAATTTAAAATAATCTAACAAGATGCAGTCGAAACCCTCTCACAAATGAGCGCTCAATTTGAATAGAATACGTTAGCCGTTTATACACAGCTCATTTTTCTGTTCATTAAACATAGTATAGCTGTCTTGTTAATATCACACGATTAAGTTCTATATATCAATTTTTATTACAGTGGAAACCATACCCATCTGTTTGATTGAGAGGTACATACACAGAAACTTACTTGCACTTGAGCGTTAAATGATTCCACATTATTAATAATCCTTTCCATGTCTCCTCGAGTGTAGAACAATTGAAGAAAACTCATGGTTGCTACAAAGGCAGTTAATATTATATGAAGAGATGCAAATATTATCATCTTGTTAGTATGTGTGTCGGCAGTAAGCCCAACTAGTTTCAATAGACGTAAAGGAGTCCTAAACACATTATAGCCTCCATCCATTCTAAAAAAAATCTTGAGTCAAATCTGCAATTCAAAATCACAATGTTATTGTAACAAAGAGTCACGTTACAATTAGTCCAGTTATTAAATAATTTGTTAGAAGCATTAAATCACGAAGTTCAAAATTTTTAGCAAGTTTTAAACCTCGGTGCTTTAATTAAAATTCCAAGTTTTCCAACTAAGGATGGCATCACTCGCGACGCCGTCTTGCAAAATTGGTGGTTAGAGCCGGGTTTTCTTATTAAGGACGTTATTTATATTTTTCTCAAATAAATTATGAGCTAGAGGAGCGCAAGCGCAAGACGAAAAAAGTTTCGATGTTTTTTATCTTGCGCTTCACTTTGCGCTGGTCTAGTTCAGAATGACAGATAAATATTTAAAACGAAAGTTGTTGGAAATAAATTACTTAAAAGGAATGATTCGGCCGTTAGAAATGGAGTCCGACACTACCACCTGACCCCTAAATATTGTAGTAGTGTGGAAATGACTGAAAAATAAGAATTAGTCATAATGAAAACAAAATTTTCAATCAATGTAATCATCCAAACAATCTGTTGAAAACAGGTTTTTCCGTCTTGACGTCCACTTTGCGCTGCACTAGCTTGCAATCTATTTAACTTCGAGTAAATGCTTCAAATTAAAGTTGTGGGAAGTGGCGGAATTGGTAAGTATCAAAATAGCAACTAATTTAGCAAACCGATGTTCTACTGAACAAGTATGGCTGGTTTGAGTACGAGCGTTAGAGAGTACTTTAATGGGCATACGAGTTCACTAAAACCACTTTTTTAACGCGTTGCGTATAGTATTTTATCGCATTTCATAAGAAATATAAAATAAGTATTACATTTTTATATAAAAGTGACACTAACTGCGGCTCTTATAAACACCACTAATCTGACGTTAACTTTAATTTGTATTGTCGGTGGCACTGTAAGTCTATAACAAATTCGAGGTTAACAAGTTACGTTTTGCGTCAGCCTGTGTCAAATAACAAACAAAACTTAACCATCTAACCTCGAATATGAAATGAACATTTCCAAACGTAAAACGAATCGCCGTCGCTATGCAAAAAAGTAACACATTTCTAAAGGAATTTGAATGTACATAGAAATGTAGAAGATTACCAAATGAAATGCGCAAATAAGTATTTTGGTTGTATGACTAACAAAAACGTAGATATTTCCAAAAAAGGTTTTGCCTTAAAATGGAAAACATGCAATGTTCATTAGAGCCATATATCTAATACTTACTATATTGCTAGCGGCTATGAGTGGGAAACTTGCCAAGGAAGTGAGACAGACAACCAACTCTTCAATGTATAATGGTGGGCGGTGCGCAAGGGCGGCGGCGTCGTCCACCCAATGGGGAAGTGGTCAAGTTTAAAATTCGCTCTAAAGGTGGAGTTTGAATTCCCACGCATGCGCACGAGACGCGTTATACTCTAAGTGAGACTATGTCGGCGCCGTAATGTTTTCTGACGTTCCGAGGCCCTACTAGCAATATATGTGTATTATATATATGATTAGAGCACACGTTTTTTTTGTCTCCAATTGCGATTAAATATTATCACAGGCTTGTTTAAGTATAAAGGTTCTATACTAACTAACTTCTGGGATTGGGCCGTGTCATAATTGAGGTCGAAGAACTCAACGTTTTGCCCACTTTCGTAAGAGGCGGTGGGAAAAAGAAAAGATCAAGGTAACTCAACGTGTTAACCACGCCAGAGGCGAAATTCTTTGCAAGGGAAGGAATAGAAGAGCACGGTAACTCAACGTGTAAACCACGTCAGAGGCAAAACGAGAGTCCTTCAACCTCAATAATGACACGGTCCAATCCCGGAAGTCGTTTTTTACTTAATGACAATGGCCGTGAAAGCCTCCGAAATCATATCTAACTTCAGTTTGTTTTTGGTGAAGTGGTTTAGCAGGGATATTCGGTACGCAGCTCCATTTGCTACATATTGTCTGAACTCCACTGCATACGGCACCACAAAGATGTTTACAGAAGCTTGTAATTTTATGACTTATTTTTAAGAGGCAATATTGATGCTCATCAGGTGTCATGCGACTGTTTATAGTTATATAACAAACGTGTGTTAATGAGAGCGACTAACAATCGAGACGTTTGAACGTGTGAGAGCTAGCGAACACGCAATTGTTGAGATTATTAATCGCCGATTAACACACGAGTTAGTTATAATATTTTTTCGTTGATCGCAGCTGATTTAATTGGAGAATATTCAATTTTATTGAATGACAAAAAATTGACTTTTAAAAGTTTTGACATTCATGGTAGCTTTGATTTCGTATACTAATCGTTTATTAATAGATAATCATCCATTAATAGGAGTCATTACTAAACGATTTTAAAAAACAAAAAATGCATACATTAGTAGGGGTCATTAATGAACGATTTTGTGTGCATTCACGAAACTCATAAATAAACGATCAACGGGAAGAACGGTTAATCCAAAAAATCACCCAGTACAAGATGAACATATGTAGCGTCGAAAATAATTACTTAGGATGCAAATGCAATGTTTATGTTAAAGCAAGAGACGCATTAATTTAAAAAGCAACGCCTACTCTGTTGGATATATTAATTGGTAAAATACGGTTCCGAAACATCAATATAGCTTTTTATTCTTTTTGTCCGAAACTATTCGATATTTGTTTACGAAAATATGCAGTAGGCATCCTTCCACTCTTCAAGTTAATAATTTATAATTTATCGGTTCAATACTAAATGATGAGACATTACTCTACGGCTTCAAGCGCAATATAACTTTCAAACTGCAATTGTTTCACACCATCTAATTTAAATTAATGCATCTGGATTTTCCCATAGAAAAGGAAACCTTAACCTTCGTGTTATATTCCTACTAGGTGTGCTGCAAAGGTCAAGTAAAAGCTACGCCTCAAACTGCACTGTGCTATTTTTTAACTAATATATATGTAAATGCAATAAAAATCACTCGTCATTTCTTTCATGGAATTAATTAACGGGGTTTAAAGAAGGGATCAAGAAAATTGTAGCCACTTTCAACATTTATTATTTATATTATCTTCATTCTTAAGGAAGCCGTTAGTTACGTTTTTTTGTGTCATTTAAGCATACAACTAACTTGTCTTAACCTCTAATTGCCTGACTAGATAAGATATTATTGGATCACTCGATACATCTAGTGATCTTCTAAGTACAACTAATATTTTGGAATTTCTTTGATATAATTTCTCGAATCTAGTTTTAAAAAATACCAGTGATGTACAGTATTCCTAATCACATGCATAGATGTTTTAAAATATATTGCTCCTAGCAATCCCAATTTTGTTGTTATTTGATTGACAATAAAATGTTATTATTCGAATTTTAATAATTTCAAAGTTCAAAAAATGGTAGTCGCTACTTTACAACGAAGTTGAGAACTGGAAAAAATGAGATTCGCATTGTAAGTAAATACATACAAAAACAACAAAGTAGTAAACAATTGATCAATTAAGGCAGAACAACCTGTACGCATGCAAAAAGTGCTGGACGGTTGTATTCTGTTTATAATCAAAAAAGCATTGGTCATGTAAATGACATAATCAGAAAATATTGTAGGTTGACAAGAATAAATATAGCGAAGATAAGAGAAGTTTCATGACAAATGACTATTTTTCTGATCGCTACGCTACAGTTGATGAAGCTTAGGTACATCACTTCGATTACGATGCTAAACAACAAAGCAAGAAATAACGTTATCCAGTATCTTCCCTTCCCGAGATATTTTGTGTACAGACTTCGGCAGCAAAATAATGGCGAAAAGTTTTTGAAATATTAATAGTATTTAACATTACTAGCTTGGTAAGAGGATTTTTACTGGCGAATAGAAGGATATGACTGGCGAGCCAGTCACCTTGGGTGTATTGTTGAATATTTTATTTGTTCCTCACTTGTAAATAACTAGAAATTTACCATTTATTCAAAATGTCAAACTGACAAGCAACTAAATTCATCAATATGACACATACTAAGGAAGACAACTCTGGCTTTGCACGCTATCATTTATCTATGAGCACCCTTGTAAAATTTTACTGGCTAGCCAGTAAAAAATTTACTGGCTAGCCAGTTAAGAAACACTTTCAAGGTGAATACAGTGACTTGATAAATTGATGTTTACAAATGAGGAACAAATAAAGGAATTTTACCTGTAAAATATTTGAAATGCTACCACACAATCAGTCACTATTATGTAACACAAAAAGAAAACAAGGAGAAAACTAGCACGAAGATTCTTTTTCTGAGAATAAGCGCTTCGGGTTATAATGAATGTAATTTGATCTACTCTATTCCTGTGATCTAGCTTTCAGTGACCTTTATTTAAAGCCTTCCAGGACACTATATTGGTAGCAGTCCGAAGGGCATTTATAGGACGAAGATTTCGGATCAAAACTTGCAGATGCTTTTGAATTCTACAACACTGTTGACTTAAATGCAACCAGCATAGGTAAACTGGTTGAAGTTAACGATACGTTTGAAATGTACTGCATGCCCAAAAAATGTACATGAAAGATATTAGTTTCACAAAATGAAAGTGAACCCTTCCGACAAGTCTTAATCGATGTCGAAAAGATAGCACAGACAAGTGAATTCGATTGTCTGCAAGAGCAAATGATACCTGATCGAATAATGTTTGTGTTTTGTGATCAAACTCTTCTAGAGAGATTGCTGCGAGTTAAGAAACTGGATTTACAAAAGCCATTGACATATGCAGAGCAGTTGAACTAATGAAGTCAGAAATGAAGGATTTTGAGGATAAATCTGTAGAACTGTTGCACAAAAAGTATTCGGCTGCCACCAAAACTCCTCAAAACATTTTAAATATAAAGTTTAACGTAAGGCCTATCGATATTAAAATAAAATCGTATTGAGGCTCTAGGTTGCATGCGATTGTAATTGAGCTTTTATAGTTGTTGGAAATGATGCAAAACCAATTTTAGGGTCGTAAACATGCATAAAGTTAAATTTAATTAAAAAGTTGATATAGTAACAAAGGTTGATAAAAAAAATAATAAATGAAAATAAAGGAGTATTTGAAGGTTTAGGAAAATTTGCTGAAAACTATGACATTAAATTAAAAGAAAATACAAATCTATTAGTCAAACCACCAAAAAGGTTCCCCTTAACTTTAAAAGACTGAAACAAGAATTGAATAGATTAGTAGATAAAGATGTTATAGTTAAATCTGATGACACTGCTGAGTGAGCATCCTACTTATAACTTAGTTGCAAAAAAGATAAATGTTTAAGATTATGTTTAGACCGCCATGATTTAAATTTAGCAATACAAAAAGAAAATATTAATATGTGCAGGTTTTCCGTAACTTCTGAAAATCGAAATTTCACAAAAAATATTGAAAATAACATACCTTACGATTTAAATTTTGTTTGACAATATGTACGTTCCAAAGACAACAGTGTTAAAACTGTACCGTTATGTGTTCATTACTCTGATTCTATTGTCTCTAATGGAGTAGAAGTTGGAAATTTATTCAGTAAATATTTTCAGTCGGAATATAAGGTTTATAATAACTCTGTTCTCAATTTTTCCTACGATTCAACTATCCATGTTTCATCTATTAATTTAAACTATAAGTGTCTTAACAACTTATATGTAAGCACATTCTTCAAGATCTCTATTGAAACCTTTGCTTATATTGTTCAACTGATAGGGACGGGCGCGTGAGTCACGCGGGGTTACGGTGGGTTTCTTCGTGAACGTAATATTTGAAAATCGAGCCGTGAACGTGTGCGAACATTTTCAAAGCATTCACGTTTAACATAAATTTCACTTTAAATATTTAGTAACGAATGAAAGACTACAGGGTGCTGCTCACCCATATACAAGATCTAGAGCTGGAGCGGGAGGTTATTGTACTTCTGTGTGGCAGCCTGCAGCGACTAACCTTCGCACATGTGTTGTGTTGTGTCAATCGCGTGTCTACATCTATAGGCGACCAAGTAGAACTTACTCTTAGTTCCTCTGGCGTAAAAGTGCTTTTAAACCTAGAAATTAAAAGTGTTGCCTAGCAACATATACCTTAATGGTAGGTGCTTCCGGGTTATGCCGTGGTCGTCGATTTGAACTTGAAGTTTCTCTGCTTATGCTGAGCAGCGAAACGTCAAGTTCAAATCGACGACCACAGCATAACCATATACCGTGTGTCCACAGGAGGACGCACCATAGGGATAACCAAATAGAATCGAAAGATCGGCTAATGCTGTGATCGCCGGCACGCAAAAACGTTGTTTTCTGGCTTCTGACTCGCCACTGTATGAAACAATATTGTTATAAATGGTACAAGATAAGGGACGGTGGTCACAGCACTGGTTGATATTTATATTCTATTAGCATTATCTTATCTCTATGGTGCGTACTTCTGTGGACACACGGTATGTAATACTTACTATATTGCTAGCGGCTATGAGTGGAAAACTCACGAAAGAAGTGAGACACACAACCAACTATTCAATGTATAATGGTGAGCTGTGCGCAAACGCGGCGGCGTTGTTCGCCCAATAGGGAAGTGGTCAAGTTTAAAATTCGCTTCTAAAGGCGGAGTTCGAATTCTCACGCATGCGCACGAGACGCGTTATACTCTAAATGAAACTATGTCGGCGCCGTAATGTTTTCGGGCGTTCCGAGGCCCTACTAGCAATATATGTATAATACATATATGAGCATAACCCGGAAGCACTTATCATTATAGGCAACGGCCGTGAAAGCTTGCATTCAACATATACCTTCCTGTACTCGTATCAGTAACGTTCGGCGTTTGACTTTCACAGAATGAACATCGTGTTTAAACTCTCTCGCTGTGTAATTAAGTGATAATCAAGATGTCATTGATAAGTAAGTGTGCAGTTTGTAATGAAAACCTAAACCGTAAAGAAAAAGAGAAATAAATTCAGTGTGATGTATATAGATTGCCTTTGCATTCCGCATGCTCTGGGCTGTCGCACAATAAAGTGCAGTGCTTTATCAGCACTGACAGGCGAATTTCTTACTACTGTAATAACTGTATAAACAAACGTACTGAGGTTAGCGAGCTTAAACAGCTGATTCTGGATTTGAAGGCTTAAGTTGAAGAACTAAGCCACCGCAGTGCGATTACCGTCAATTTAACCCAAACAAAAGAGAGAGAATATATTATAATATGAAGTTACTGAACGGCAAAAACGCTCACAAAATGTAATATTGTATAATGTCGAAGACACTACCTCAAATAATGCTGCTATATCAGCTTCTGAAGACTTGGTAAAAGTAAAAGGTATTCTTGACTAGTTAGAGTTTACCGTCTAGGAAAAGAGCAGCTCCTCAAGACAGGCCGCGTCCGTTAAAAGTCATTCTAAACTCTTCGTATGATGCAGTCAAAAAAAGTACTTAAAACTAAACATAAACTTAAAACAAGCAAAAGTCAATATTCAGTAAGTGCTGATCAGACTCCCATGCAAAGAAAATATTTATGAATTACGAGAGAAACTCAAATAAAAGTTATCAAAAAGGGAAAAGGACCTAACTATACGTTATGATCGAGGCTTTCCAAAAATAACATCTCCAAAAAGCCAAATATTTCCAACAGCATCTTTTTATCATGGTATTATCAGAACGTCAGAAGCCTGCTTAACAAAGTACAGCAGTTTTGTGCATCGGTAAGTGACTATGAATACGACGTTATGTGCCTTACAGAAACGTGGTTTACCAGTGATGAAGCTAATCACTTTTATTCTATTTATAATGTCTTGCGAACCACATTTGCTGATGTTGATTTCAATGCAATTGATAAAGTGTACAATCATTTCTCATATCTAGATGTTGTTTCTGTAACAGAGGACGACAATTTTCTGGCTATACGTAAACTGAAAAATAAGGCAGCAGCTGAATTGTGCTGGTGTTCTTTGTTGTCCACTGTCAATTATATTTAACCTAAGTATGAAAACAGCAGCTTTCCCTAATAAATGGAAAATCGCTCGGATTGTTCCGGTTTTCAAAAGCAGTGATGCAACTGATGTCGCTAATTACGGAACCCATAGCAATTCTTCCAACTTTGCCAAATCTAAATGATTTTGTTTAAAGATAATTTTGGTAAAGTTAAGAATACAATTTTGCCATACCAGCACCGATGTGTCGATAAACGCTCTACTATTACAAATTTGGCAAGTTTTTCTCAATTCGTTGCGGAAGCCTTGTTACGGTTTAAAACGACTTTTACGACACCGCGCCGGAACATACAAAAACTAAACGGCGGGCACGGACGATATTACACATAATCGGGACAATGACTCACCCAGGGCCGATTCCCAGCCAGTAACAAAATCATGCCGACTAGACATCAGTGAAGCGAGGGAGAGTCCTTCACGAGATTACCTAAGGGCAACGGCCAAAAGGGCGGTAAACAACAATAAAATTAAATAAAGCGCCACCCGGTTTCATTGACATAAACGAAAATATAAGGACAATTTTCATTTATTTCTTTTTGTATCTACTTTTCTGATCGCAATATATCACAACACTACTCAATTAATGATGAACAACTTGAAATTGTGCAAACTATTTAAGCTCTAGGTGTAATATTTGACAATTATTTGACCTTATTGTAGCAAAAGCTATACGTTGTCAAGATTCATTAAACGAATAACTACTAATTTTACAAATGGGAGAAATTTAAGGGTACTCTATACAGCATTGGTTCGCTCAGTTTTAGATTATAATTTATTGTATTAGTTAGGCTTTCACGTATACCTAACACGCATATTACTAGAATCGAAAATGTTCAAATAAAAATAGTCAAAACTCTTTGTTATACATCTAATTTAGCATTTGATGAAACCAATTCTAATTAGTTTTTGACTAGAAAAGAGTAAATAATCTAATCTCAGAATTTGGCAATTTTTTGGAGCTACTGGTTAAAGAAAGAAAACCACTTGTATCTTAACACTCAACATTTCGATTTTATTTAAATCAATTTCAAGACCTGTTGGAGGATTGTCCATTTTGGAGAACAATATTTATATAAGTAACGTTCTAATTCATTGTGAAAACCGTGCGATGTAAACGCAAACATTTGCATGAAGGAAAATCAATGTTAACGTTGATTGGGGTGAAGTCAGGTTTAATTGAAATGGCATGTTATTAGGCACGATTGTTTGTTCTAGTTTACACTTTAAAAGATATAAAACACATTTTAAAAAGAGCTTAAAATAAGATAAAATACGTAAAATTACTACATGGTTGTCCAAGATTAGAACAGATACCATTTGTACGAGACTCGACAAGGCTCTACTGGAGCATACGCACATTACAATAGTTATGTCATTCGAGGGTTCCCACAGATTTATATTTGAATAACTAAATTGTAAGTTACTTATTGGTTAAAATTAAAAATAAACTGTGTTATTAGTTTTTGTTTTGTTGTTATTTACATATTATTTCGAGATAAACACGAAACGCCAATTATGCTGAGATTTTTCTGTCAAGAAATAAAAAAAAATAAGCGAAAATGACCGTTGTTTGTTTTAAATTATAACATCATAAAGAGGTAAAATGCAAAGGCAATCGTTGAATATAGAACAATTGGTATTAACGGAATAATCATAGGCATAAACGAAGTGAATAGTGTCCGTCATGATAAAGTTAATGGAAAACAGTTCCAAATAAAAGCTTTGGATTGTTGATGCAGTTTACCTTTTTACACCACAATATACCGATAAAGTTAAAGCTCCACGTTAGTTTTCCAATAAGTTTATTTTTATAATTAAATATTAATCGATTAAATTGCCCTATTTATTTATTTTGAATATTTAAAATTATTTCTGCTACCTTCTGTAGATGCACTTGACTGAAAATCAGACCGGATTCCTTTTATCTAGATTGCTTATTCTGAAATGTGATGTTCCTATAGTCTGTTTTTTTGCTTTATGATTCAGAGCAGGCCTTGCATTTATATTATTTTAGCAGTGTACAACAGTTTAGTTACAAAATATACCTAACGTCAAAATCAAGGTCCCCGGGATTGTCAAGTTGACACTTCGGTAAAGCTTAATAAAATTCCACGAAAAAGCAGTAGTAATAGTAAAACTAGAGGCTATAAAACACTGTTTTACTAATATAAAAGATATCAATAGCAACTTAAGTAAAACGGCCATCATTGGAATCAAATCTTTGATGTAGTAAGTATTAAGAATTAAACAGATATAAAATATCTAACAATTTCTTATAATGCTAGATTTTGAATTCAACTGTATTTAAGGGCCGGTTTCTGAAACAAATTTTTAACTGACAGTTAACAAACGAGCCCATTAATTTAACTGATCCATAAAATTACGTCGGGTTTCTGAAAACAATCTCCATTAGTTTATAGACCGGTTAACTAACTACGGGTTCTACACTGAACTAATAGTTATCAAAAAATGCGATAGATGCGCTACTATCGCCTTCGTCAAAATTGACAGAAAATTCTAACCTTTTTGTGTTTTGGGTGAATAATTTTTGTTAAATTATGGACCCCAAGCGAATGGAAGAATTTCACCGAGGGGGAAATTTTTTCCTCTTCAAGGTGGTTACCACCAAATATAAGTCGATCTTGGAACTGGAAAATAAACAATCCGATGCGATAATCACCGCAAGAAGGAATTTGGCTTGGCAAGAAATTGCCAGAGAATTTAATTCGCAAAATCAAATGGTCCATCAAACTGCCAACCAGCTTCATGCGCTGTACGATAATTTAAGAAAAAAACATTCTGAGCACACGCGAGTACTAAAGTGCTGCCAAGAGAACTGATTCTGTTATATGAAAGTCTTCAAATCTTTCAGTTCTTGTTAAAAACGCCAAAATGTCTCGATACACGCTACCACGTGCAAAAGAAACCGTTAATTCCATCTCCGGCGCGCAAACGCAAGTGCTACTGCTAACCTATGCTTTGCTACATATTTGTATTATTGGTGGTATAGGCACATTTTGTTACATGAAAATCTTGGGATCTATATTAAATTTGAACAGGAACAATACCAAACGACGCCAAAACAACGGTTTCACGGTTTTTTATACTCTTTGACACTTTTAACCTGGGCTGTCACTTAATTTAACTGACCACATTGCTGCGTTAATTTAAATGTGCAAAAACGCACAGTTAAAGTCAAATTGACGTTTCAGAAACCCATTTACTGCTTTATGGAACAGTTAAACTAACTGGCCCGATAAATTAGTTTCCAGAAACCGGCCCTTAATATTCTAAATGAAGGAAAATCACAACTCCAACAACAACCGAATGACAATATGAAAAAGAAAAAGGAATTTCTAACTTGGGAGGACTATAGTTTCAGGGAGGATATTAAGAAGAAAAATTGGGATTTTTTTACTTTGGATAATTTATTGCGATGTGCAAGAGAGGAACTAATTTAAACTGGGAGTCAATCAAAATTATACTACACATTACAAACTATGGGATATAAATATAAAATTGTATATGGAAGAAAATTGTTTTGTGAGAAGAATCATGTAATTTCGGTGATGATTGTTTTTTTAAAGAAATATTTACAATTTCGAAATTCTAGTGAAAAATGTATATTCCTGTTTTTGGATAACACAATGGAACCAGTGTGCGTAGGCGGACCCACTACATAGACTTGAAAAGTAATCCATTTAAAGTTAAGGCAGAAGGAAAGAGATATACTATTTTGCATGCAGGATGCACATCAGGATTTTTACCAGGTTGTACTTACTGTTGGACACGGACAATAATGACTATCATAAGTGTATAAACGGTGACAGTTTTAGGGAATGTTGAAAAACAGTTAATCCTTGTTATATGTTTAGCATAAATAATAACTTCTACAACACAGATCTGCAAACAAAAATCATCAGCAAGTTGTTAATAATATATTTTTACATTAGAACATATAAGATAAATCGATGTCTAGAAATTTTATGCCGTTTCTGTACAGTTAGATAACAACCATGTTTAAATAAACGTTCTTAAAATAAAGCAATACCAAAGAGCATGGCAATACCTTATTTAATGTCAATGGTTCAGTAATTTTAGCTTTCATTGTGCATAATAGTGCTTATAAAATAACTCATTGACAGTTGTAATAAGTTTTTGACATTACTAGTGTTTTTTCTTTGTAACCAACTACCTACACTGTTACAAAAATGCAAAAGCAAAGCCTGCTCTGAATCATAAAGCAAAAAAACAGACTATAATTTAATTATGACAATTCTAAACTTCTGTCAAATGTTAAGTCAAAACAGATTTGGAACATTCAAACGCAAATACTTCATCATTACATTGGTCATAAGACAATCTCCAATAGTCAGCATTCCCTTAATTAAATTAATTAACTTTAATCTTTATTTTATTTCAGTGCTTATATAATACCTGGATTCATTTACCGTTTATTGAACTTAGCACTCTTCTTTGATGAAACCAATTCGTCCAACTCTGCAATCGCTCACACCACCACTGTTCCACTCAAAATCACGGCGAATGCCTCAACTGACAACCAAACCGCCAAAACCGTCCATAATCAAGATCTGAATTAACCCAGGAAACTAGTTTGCCCCAAGAATCAGCATACACAGCCCCATCATAGCACAGATCCAAACAGACCCCAGTTATAGTTGTTTTTCTTTGATATTAAATCCAAATAATTCATTTAAATTTCGTTACAGCTCAGTACCAAGAATCCCGACCAGAGACAATCTACCAGACCTCATTTGACAAGCCCTATAAACATGCTCAGTCTGCCAACAACTTCCTTGCGAATCTCTTCCCTTCTAAATTGTTTCTTGTAATCCAATTCAATCGATGCAAAACGCCAAATGTAATCCCGCAAGAAACTTTATTCAGAATTGTTTTCTTTTTATTTGCTTTTGTAGATTAGAACTGCTTTAGTTTGGTATTCTCACTATATTCTTTATCTTTCGCTATTTTAGTCTGCTCACCTTATTTTTGACATTACATTTTATTTCTTGCACACCACGCGAATTTTATCGTAAACTGAAACCCTTTAATACACCAAACATATTTAAACTTTTTAAAAGGGTTTATTTATTATTTTCTTATTACACAAATAGGTTAAATCTTTTCGTTTAAAAATTTTATATATCAATTAGAAACAAACTCCTTAACGATCTAGCTTATTTTTCAATCCAACACACTATAAAAGCTTTATTATCTGATTAACACCCACTATGTTCAATAGACTAACTCGGAAAAGTATTTGTCATCAATTTCCAATTTCATTTTAGATATTTAATTAAGTTAGAATCCTTGTGTTGTTTAGTCAGCTTCATTTTATTAAATTATAAATTTTATTTTCTTTCTTTACTAAATGCATCTTAATAATTTTAATACCCAATTCACATATAAATTAATCTTTATAATTTTTAATTACTATGATCTTTAGTCCTATTAATCTGATTTTTTACCCCTGTACCAATATCATAACAATACATATGTTGGTATTGTTAAATAAATTAAAGTAGTTTGATTTTCAAGTTTAGATAAGAGTGACGTCTGCTTTGTTGAATGATTAAGAGGATTCTGCTTAAAAACTAAGTTACAATTTTTTGTATGCTATCAGCAAAGTTCAGTGTGGGTGCGTGAATAACCAGTCAGAAAGTGGGTTAAGTTTTCTCATGGAAACCATGCAGGTTTCTCACGGGCAACGCAATGTCGGCAAAAGGTCAAAGTTTTGAATTTGAAGCAACGGTGAGAACTAATCGCACAAAGATATAATTTTATTTACTTAATTAATCTAAAACTAAAGTTCAACAAGCTTGAAGTCTCCCTTTCGTTATGCCGTATATTAATCGTTCTACCGACCGTTCTTTACGCTAAGCCTTCAACGATTTCCAGCACGGTTTGAACGCGGTAAAGCGGTTTCATTAATATTCTACTCTTTTTATTGTTAGAAATAATTTCAAAAAATTTTTTTTTATATAAAACTGAATTACACGTCTTTTTATTTTTCATCAAGTATAAATCAACAATGAACATGCATCCTTACAAAAAATCACAGTTCTTATGTGTACGATTTAATAAATAAACTAACAAGAAAGGAAATGTTCATGTCATTCCAATTCGCTCAACTCGTGGCGGGTTGCTACAGGGACCTTACGTCCCTCTTCAGGCAGTAACGGGAATTTCAGGATGGGTGAGAGAAAGGAGCGGTGAAAAATGGAAAAGAGGCCAGGAAAGGTGGAGCTGTGAATGTTATAATGTTACCCAAAACACGTAAGTTGTAAGACTATTTAAAGTTTTTTACTTTTGGTTGCCAAGTCGACGTCTTTTGAACGTCATGTTATTGCACAATTTTTACCCATATGTTAACGTTGTAACGCTGTTTTCTCAACAGAAAATTTACGTGAGTCATACGTTAAAACTACGTTTTATTAACGCAATTTTTTAGTTAGGTGCTAACGTTATAAGCACGTTACGTTTAAACCACAACTTCAACTTGTTCTTTACGTTGAAACTACGTTTTATTTGATACAAGATTGCCATTTATTTACTTCAAGTATTAACGATAAAAATACATACTTTTTTCTGAATAATCTTTTTTGCATCAGCCCAGTAAAATATGACGGCGACTTCAGTTGATAAACGAAATATAAAAACAGATCGGGCAGCTCCTTCAACACTGTCTAGTTCCACCCAAAGTCCACACCTGTTTATCTTAGATGGGAAACAAAATAAATTTTGTAGAACATAGGACATGCTACCTACCATATATTCTTCTAATGCAACATATTTTTCTAAAATAATGTCAAACTGGAATAATAAATACATAACGTTCTAACTCACAGATTTGCAGATTTTAACAGCGACACAAATGGCTACCTAAACAGTGAATCTAGGTCACCAAACAAAAGAAAACAACGCTTATCAGTATACTGCGCAACACATTTTTGAATTGGTCGGCGCTATCATGTGAGCAATGACCTTAAGCGTAATAGGTGTGTTGAGCACACATATTTCTTGCCAAACTGAAGAAGGGTATAACTTACTTGTGTTTGTGAACGTCATATCAACGTTTAACATTAACTGCTGGTCTAAAATGCACTTGAAATCAACTATATCAATACGCAATACAAAAACGTAATTATCCCATTGTTGTAGGAAGGTCATATCGACGTTGAGAATTGACTACTGATCTAAAAGACGTTTTATATAACGTTGTTTTAACGTAATGTGGAAAATGTTAAGTTCTCGTGTTTTTATAAACGTCATGTCTACATTCCAAGTTAAATCCTGGTCTAAAAATCAACGACGTAAAAACGTAATGCAAAAAAGTTATTATCAAGTTGTTGTAAAAACGTCATACGGAGGTTAAGAATCGGTTGAGAAGATGACATTAACTGTTTGACTAAAATTCAATGTTTAATTTTCAACGAATAACGTGTTTTCAACTATGTCAACGTTTTTTCGACGTATTTTAAACGTACTTGTGCCTGATAGGAAAGTTGTATTCTGATCGTAGTGGGGCTAGTTGCAGAGATTTGCAGTAAAGTTTGTTGTAGAAAAAGCACTTCAAGAAATGATCTTAGAGAGCGGATGGCCGAGCAAACAACACGCTTGAGTCTCAGGCGGACGGTCCTGGTTCGATTCCCGGTGACTACGTAGCGGTTTTTAAATATCGTTCTCTGGCTAACACGCTAACATTTGTGGTAGTCGTTAAAATCTAATAACGGAACTCTTTATCGCCCCTTGTCAATATGCTGGCGCTATGAATTTTTGGCGTGCTATGGTTTCTAGAGGTGAGGTATATTAAATTTTACATATCGAAAGCCGATATCAAAATTATATCGATGTTTGTCGATATATCGATATTGGTCAATATATCGATAAATATCCTAAAAACATTAGGATATGGATGAATATTGAATCAATAAACATATTCGATATATTGATATTAGATACACTTATCGGTATTAAACAGTATGACACACTTAAGATGAAGAACGTGAGTGAACATTTAAAAGGCGCGTTAATTTTACGTTAAATATTTACTAACGAATAAAAGACTGCAGGATGCCCCGCTCTCCGCTACCCTCCCATGTGGAAGTTCTAGAGCTGAAGTGGGAGGCCATAGCACTTCTGTGTGGCAGCCTGCAGCGACGGAGCTTTGCACCTGTATTATGTTGTTAGTCAATCGCGTGCCTGAGTCTATAAGCGATCAAGAAGAACTTAATGATAGGTTCTTCCGGGTTATGCCGTGGTCGTCGATTTGAACTTGACGTTTCGCTGCTCATGCTGTCAGCTTCTTCAGAAGTGTTCTAAAGACTGATGTTGGTGCCTTTTGCTCCTGGTTATATACCGAGGAGTCGTTACGGTTGGCTGCTCATGTAGATCTTGTATGTTATTCGGATTTGTCGTTCTTCCGCTTGGTTGCTCACGTGAAACTTGTTTATGGGTGGATTGGTTGTGCAGAGCTACCTTCCATGTGTTACTAATGCGATAGCCGTCTTCTCGATTGAAATTGTTTGGATTTTTAATAATTTCTAGGGATTCCCTAATAACACGAGGGAAGTATTTTTTAGTTCTGGCTAGTATGTTTACGGAGTCGTAATTTATTCTGTGGTCCCCTGGTCTTAATAAGTGTTCTGCGATGGCTGATTTTTGTATGTTTTCAAGTCGTGTGTGGCTCTGGTGTTCTTTTATTCGACATTAGATGCTTCTTTCCGTTTGTCCGATGTAAGATTTGCCACAGGTACATTGGAGCTGGTAAACGCCTTCTGTCTGTAGTCTGGGCAAAGAATCTTTGTTGGAGGGGATCAATTGTTCGACCTTTCTTATGGTACCATAGCGGACTCCAATGTTCTTTTTATCTAATACCTTTCTTATTCTGTCGGTTACTCCGGCGATGAAAGGAAGGCAGGCGTAATTAATAGGTTCTTTCGGTTTCATGATATATTGGCACGATTTCTTGATGTCTCGTCGACTGTAGCCATTCCTAAGTAAGGCTTCTTCCACATGACTCAATTCCTGTGGTTTACTGTCTTCGTCACAGATAGCGTTGGCCCGATGAATAAGAGTCTTGATCAAAGATCGCTTTTGTTGGGGATGATGATGAGACGAAGCATGCAGATATCGGTCGGTTTGAGTCTTCTTTCGATATACTGTATGGCTTAATGGCGTAACGACTCCTCGGTATATAACCAGGAGGAAAAGGCACCAACATCAGTCTTTAAAAAACTTCTGAAGAAGCTGACACCATGAGCAGCGAAACGTCAAGTTCAAATCGACGACCACGGCATAGCCCGGAAGAATCTATCATTATGGAAAACGGCCGTGATAACCTGCATTCGACAAGTAGAACTTACTTTGAGCTTCTCAGACGTAAAAGTACTTTTAAACCTAGGAAATTAAGGTGTTTCCTATCAACATATACCTTCTTGTACTAGTATCAGTAAGGGAAACTTCAATTCTAATGAGAACTTTTGGTATTAAAAGTAATGTCTTAGAAGACTGTTGCAAAGAATGTTTATGCGAGCAATCAGTATTTATCCGTTGTTGTAAGCTATTGTAGTGATTTTTCATTTATTAATTTTTGTGTCTGCTATTCTGATTGCAACATATCACGTAATTTATTTCACGTGCAAAACATATTTTATTTTAGAGTTTTTAGTTCTGTTGTTGGTCCTTTATTGGTTGTAAATTTGAACATTATGTTCTACCTTAATTTCTTTTTCAAATAAAAGCTGCGAGTCACGTCGTGAGTGGAAGTTCATGCCTTGAACGGGAGTGTGAGTGAACGTGGTCGGATTATTTAATCTGTTAAACTGACACCCTTTTATTAGTGTACAACAGTTATCGACATATATCCCGATAATATCGAAGTACTTATAGTATGAATTACTACTGATAATGAATTGTGAGATATTATTGATACGTTCTTACATATATTGCAGACCAATCCAATTTGATTATTTTTAATCACGTGACTCAGTTTGACAAATCAGACCACACTTGAAGTGAAAACGACCCTAGGGTGATTTTCAATCACTATGGAAACTACCTAATTAAATTTCAGTAGTATCCTATCACAAGTTGGTGGCACTGTAAATCTAAGTCAAATTCGAGGTTAGCAGGTTAGCTTTTCCGTCAATCTGTGTCAAAACTGACGGAAAAGCTAACCTGATAACCTCAAATTTGACATAGACTTATAGTGCCACCAACATAATATTATTATAATGAAGTGTCAAATTAATTTGTCAGAAAATGGATAATTTATTTAAGAACTTATCTTTCCGAATTCACCGCGGCCAGTGATAAATCCTTATAATTTTGACAAATAATATCCCTCAAGTGCGCTGCCTTTAAGAAATAACCCTCGGCTTCGCCTCGGGTTATTTCTAGGCAAGCACTTTCGGGTTGTTATTTGTCAAAATTATTGCGAGTGATTATCACTGCCCTTGGTAAATTATAGCTGAAAATCCACCCATCAACGTGCGACAGGAAATTTACTTTCAACTGGACGGTGCATTCATTCATAATTCTAGGTTAGTTCAAGAATGGTTACACGAACATCTTCTATTATGTTGGATAGGCCGAAGTTCCACATTTGAACTGTGGCCTCCCCGCTCTTTTGACATTACACCATTAGATCTTTATTTCGGGGGTATTTCAATAATAAGGTCTACAAATCAAGGCTTCGAAATCGAAAAGAACGTGAAGAAATAAGACAAACCTACCGTGAATTTAATATACCAGAACTCAGGAGAGTTGCCAACGCCAACCGCAAGAGAATGGAAAAATGCATCAGACTTGAAGGTAGGCTAGCTGTAACAGACTATATTGGATGACTTAAAATCTTAATGATGTTGGTACCATTTTTAGTTTAAATTCCTGTTCAAATTTTTTTGAATAAATAACGTATCGTTGCTTTTTATTTGACACTGACAACTTTTATTATTTGAATGGCTGTCTATTCAAAACTGATGAAAAATTCGTACTTCGCCCAAAATGACAACACCATCAAAATGCGAATTTTGAATTGAAAATCGTACGACACTCATTAAGGACCAATAGCAAAATTAGTTCACGAGCCGTAACCAAGACAACAAAATTTCTTGGATTTTTTTTGTAGGTATGGCTTACTTCTTTTTAGGGTTTGTGTCGTTACTTTTTTCTTACCGAATCTACATTCGAGCATTAATTCATATCCTGAAATTATTTTTCGTTTATTCCAACAACGTCCTAATTTGCCCTCGCGTCCCGTCCCGCTCGGGAAAATTAATACATCGTTGGAATGCACTAAAAAAAATCCGGAAAAAATGAATGCTCTTATGAGATTATATGTGAAAATCGTTAAACGATGTTCTAAACAACTTTTTCTAGTAACTTTCTTCGATATCTCTAACGCATCGGAAAATATTGAAAATTGCCATATTCGCAAAATTGCAGTAGACTAGGTTTATACCCGACATTTGAATTGAGTTTCCTAAGAAATGTGGCCATGAAGTTCTACCTCTGTCCAAAACTTTAAATATCTACTTTCAAAAATAAGTGAAATATATGGGTGCCTTTATCTTAAGAGTGTCACACTGGATATACCGATTTCCGATATTTGTCAATATATCCATAATTATCCTAAAAATATCGAGATATCAAAGAATATCGAATTGATAAATATCGATATTCGATATATTGATATTCTATCTATCGTTATTGGATACAAAGATGCCAGATATTTCCATATATCGATATGGAAATAACATAAACACCCAGCCCTAAATTAATTTATTTGCAGATTGTTGGTGTTGATCTACTACACTGTTGTGTTTGTCATACTGCTTAGCAGCTTTATAGCTCCTCGGTCCATGAAAGCTATATTACAACGGCTATCGAGAGCCAATAGACAAGATTATGGTTGTCAGGATATTTTTACATTG
Organism: Agriotes lineatus; assembly: GCA_940337035.1. Lineage (NCBI taxonomy): Eukaryota > Metazoa > Arthropoda > Insecta > Coleoptera > Elateridae > Agriotes > Agriotes lineatus. The sequence continues at coordinate 109,905 of CALNHX010002143.1, read as the reverse complement.
TAGGAATGTGCGAGTTGTTTGCCTGTTTTCCTAGGATTGCGGCCCCGCTTGTATATAGCTTTCTTGTCATATTTTTACGCTTGATTTTATATCGAGTTTTGTGCAGGAATTTAATGGTTCATAGCATTATGCAGCTGCGGCGCCCGTCGTAAAATCTGAAAGGCACGCATTTTGTAGCTTCGCTTATATTTGTTAGCACGTTTAGTTCCTATTTCGATTTAGCAGGCAGATGTTTTTCTAGAACGTTCTGCGGGCTGAATTTCCCGTAGGTGCGAGCGAAACTGCTTGAAGTAGTCGCCTTGCCGTTGGTTGCAGGTGCTCGATGAGCGTTGCAGACACGCTCCCCGCGCGTCTCGTTTTTTGGCGCGGCTGGGGGTTAGCGTGGCGTAATTTTTGTTTTGGCAGTTAGGAGCTAGGATTAGGCGCGTGAAGGCGGAGAGTCGAGTGTTAGGTGGGCGCCCGGTTTCGTCTTTCCCATAAAGGGGTGGGCGTTCGCTTGGGCGGCGAGATTGTTTTTTCCGTGTTATTTTTCGAGGAGAGTGTTCTGAGTCACGAAGCGAGCAAGTTGTGTGTTGTGGAGGCCCCCCGTTATGTTTATGGCCCAAACGCTTCTCGTTTTACCGTCGACTGTTAGCCAATATTCTACTGTGTGGAATCAAACTGGAGAAGCGTGCCCTGGTCATCTATCACGTGCGTGCTCTGTCCTCAATCTGTCGTCACACCGTGAGCCTTAAGAGGGTTCTACGGATCCCCATCATTCAAAGCCCCCGCTCGTTGGAGGCACCGCGTGCCGCCTACTGGACTCGCACAACTGCCGCAGGCGAAGCTAACCAGGTATTTTGTGCTATATTTATTGGCAATACTCATCCCTTGCGTTTTGTAAGCTAATTAACGTCAATAATTATATTCTGTGTAATGCTTAATGGCAGTTATCATGTTTTACTTACTAAATTAACGCAAGTGATCCCATTTCGTCCCAGATTTAATAGCAATACTCATCCCTTACATTTTGTACGCCAGCTAACGTCAATAAGCATGTTCTGTGTAATGTGTAATAGCAGCTATTATGTTTACGCGCACTAAGTAACGGTATTAATCGAACTCTGAGTTCCAATTAGTGTCAGCCACCCTATTTTTGTGTATTTTTTTTGACCAGATGTGTGTGAAAGAACAATAGACCGATTTGTTAAATGCTACTGTTAAGTTTTCTTTGTGTATTGCATGCCGAGTTTCAGGTTAAGCAGTCTGCAGTGTAAGATTGATGTAAAGCGGAGCCTGGACGAAGTTGTGAACGTCAAAGGTAGGTTTGAGCGCTCCAGTTGCCGGTTCCGGGAGTCACAAGGTTGCACACATACCATATCCCGTGTAGCTTTTAGTTTTTGCCGAGGGTAGAGTTGAAAGCTAGGTTCATTTGCTTTCCGGTTTCTCAGTGGGCTTGCCTTTGCATTCTCGTCCATCTTGATGGAATTGGGTGGCGCTTAATTTATGTAGGCCGTTGCCCTGGTGTTATCTCGTGTTTTACCACCCCTCGCTTCTCTGAGTCTAGTCGGCACTTATTGTTACGGGCTGGGCAGCGATCCAATGTGAGTTACCTTCCCGATTTTGAGAGATATCGTACGCGCTAGCCGTCTAGCTTTTCGTGGCTTTTCGTATGAGCTGGCGCAATGCCGTAAATGTCGTTTTAGACCGTAACGTGGTTTTGTAAATAATTTAATTGTTATTGATTGTTTATTATTTACAGAGTCGTGTGATTTATAAAAGAATGTTTCTTGTAAAAATGCTTGTCTTAATGATAAAAAGGGTAGAATAATAGTGACACCGCGGAGCAGCATTTAAAGAAGGCGAGCTGGCAACCGCAGTGCGCCTAGCGTTAAGAAAAGGTCGGCAAAACGAAATTTTCGAATGGTTAATATCAGACACAAGGATGTTTTCTTAAAAGGAAGGCTTCGAGCTTTTAGTTGGCACTTTTTTCGATTAACTTCCTCATGACCGACGCAATTCACTGAAAATAATAACTATAATTCTGTTGGGATACCGAATATTCGTCGATTGGCGATTGATATCAATTGTTCTCTGTCCAACGATTGCCCTTGCATTTTTCTTTCTTATGATGGGAAAATGTAAAAAATGCCATAAATGAGCGTCTTTTATCATTTCTCGACAGAAAAATCCCGGCAAAACTGGCGTTTCGTGTTCATCTCGAAACAACCTTTAGTTTAAGGCATGACTCATTCTCCTTCCTTATAACGGAGGTCATATTCCAGCCGTATCTCCTACTGTTAGGTTAAAAATTTTGCATTAATCTAGCATTTAGTGTTTTTTAATTAAGCATAAATCAATGGGATCTTTTAAGTTCCATTACGAGCGAATGCGCTATAAAATTAAAGAAACTTAACTTTATTTTAAATATATTACTGCTGCTCTGAACAAAACAATATTAACACACAAAAAAAGGAAGAATGCGATGAGGAGAGAAAAATCCTAAGCAGCGTCGATATTTTTGAATTTGTGATTCTTTGTGTTTTAGTGGATAACATTTTGGGGGAATTTGACATCACTTCAAAAATGCTACAGAATCCAGACACGGATTTGATGAAAGCTACAACCTGTATTATAAAACCTCTAGAATATTTACAGAAATATCGAAGTGAGTACCTCAGTGTTGAATTAGAATGAAAGAATGAAAGTTAAAACACCTCCCTGGGCTGGTTGGTTTTATGCACCAGTTGAAGTTGGTGAAATTTGAATCTGTACTAATAACCGAGGTATCCAAAAAAGGAACAGCTTCTTCTTTTTATCTTTCTAGTATATACAGATCTTTCGTCATCAGTGAGGATGCGAATTAAACACCGATCAGGCGAATGCAAGGTGAATTATTGAAGCAATGAAGACTTCAACTTTCCCACACCTTGAGCTTCTCCTGGGTTGGGAAGGTGGGAGGCTTTAGGCTAAAGCAATCGATTCAGTAGCGTTTGACAAGCCATTAATGAATACCTTGTACGACCCTACCGAATTGACATTTAGGCGGAAACACACATTTTCATAAGCAAACCACGGCCGTATCTCACTGAAACCAGCTGCGTGCATTTTTGGTTTTGTTGGCTGTTATAAATGCATTTCAAAGTGTAACAAAGGTTAAAAGTTTTGTATAATTTGTTGTATTAGTAGCTCGTAACGGTGTCATCGGCAAAGAAACTGATACAAATATAGTGAGAGGAAGCATCAGTGAGGGTAACTTAATTTCAGATTCAAACAAGTGTCTACAACGATTTAACCGGCAGTCACTTGCGCAAGCAAAACGTAGACGTTGTACAAAAACACTAAAAAATTATTAAAGTGAGAAAGGAAAGCGCTAAAGAAAGGGAAAAAAGTAGGAGAAATATGGGAAACAAGAACTAACAAAGAAGGAACGACGATGTGTTGAGAACGAAACATAACACAAGCAGTTAAAGCAATCGTTGGGACACATTCAAGGACTACAACATATTTTATACTAGGGGCAGGTCTAATAATGGGAAATAGAAAGCGACACGCGAGAAGAAAGTGGATCTAAGCAGTAGAGGAAGATTTCATAAAAGTAGTTCGAAACTCGACGGAGATCGAAAAATAAATTAAATAAAGCAGAATAGTGTACCAAACCAAAGGCCTGTGGAGCTAAATTATATATCTAAAAGCACGATAATAAGTCTGCTTAGATAAACAAAATAATTAAAGTTTTTGCACCATAAACGAACTATAAGCCTAAAAATATTATTACAAAAAAAATTTATCTAGTATACAAAATGTTATTAACAATGACTTCGATACTTGGCATCGTTGCGTTGAATCAATTTCTTAAGCATCTTATATAATTAGGTATACGAATTTTTGTACCTTTTGTTTATACCTATTATATTCCTGCCTTCTCGGAATTCTTTTTTTAAAGTATTGCTTCAGTGTTTTATAAAAGAAAGTACATTAGTAATTTCAAAAGTTTCTGATTAAATCATCGGATTTACAGTATATGTAACTGTTTAAAATGACGTAGTGGTTCAGTAACAACTAATGCAATTTTTCCATAAAAATATCGGTTTTAAAATGGAAAAAATTGGTGAAAGCGTGGCAATATTAATAACAAAATGTAATCAGAAGAAGAAGAGAACATTAGAATGATCTTTTTAAAGAAATTCGGAACAAAAGCTCCACAGAACATAGTTAATTGAATAAATAGAGCAACGTGTTAAATTTTACTAATTCTGTAGGAAGAAACTCGTGTAAATATTTTAATTGACTTACCTTATATCGTTAGCAGCTACTCGTATTCACGACACCTCACAGTTTAAGTGTTAGATTCAGGCTGCAGGCTTTTCAATTAAATTCATCTGACATTTCCCATACCACATTCCGTAGGACCATCATTATAAAAGACTGTATACAATTTTATTGAAGTCGTATGAATAATTAGTAAGCAACTATCATTTTATATGTTGGATAATTTAAAAAGTTTCAGCTACTCTACAAAACTGCAGTTCAGCTTTGAATATAATAGCGCCTATAACTAAAAGTTTTTATAGCAGTAAATGTATACTGTAGTAGCTGACATATCGATACTGTGCTGGTTTCAGTTATATAAAACTATTATTTTTACGTTTAACCCGAGATGTGAGATTGAAAAAAAAATTATGTTAAAGCTCTTACTAGCAAAGTTACTCATAAACAAATGTGGTGTGATACACGCAAACAACTTCCTATTACAGTGATCTTATAACTATCAAAAAATTTGATTTTAATTTTTAAGCATTTGTCAAAACTTTTCAAAAATTACAAATTCTATAGCAACCATACAAAATAGAGCGTTAGTTCAAAAGACAAATTTTCTGTAAAATTTTAAGCTGAATTCAAAATATTAATAATATACCGTGTGTTCTATTTAAAATAGGAGTTAATAAAAAGAAGAAAAAAAAACAGAAGAAAACTATTTTAGAGTTATTTAATTGGAAAATCACATGAGTAAACACAATACTTCCGGTTATGCGATTTTCTTCAAAAGCTTGCTGTCGCATCTACATAGTACAAAAAACTTATATATGAAGTTTCAACGCCATACTTCTTTTCGTTTTACAGATATTCTGTTCACACACAGCCAAACAGACCAATGAACAAAAACATGTTTTTTGGGTTCAGGGGATACTAAAACGTGAAGATTTGTTGAAAACTTAATTCCGAATTTTTGGGGTGAATACAACACTTCCTTTATTGTAAAAGGAAGTAAAAATTCAGTTAAATGTTTTTGGGTTCTTCGTTTAGCCGTTATCCCCATTTTGGTTTTTTTAAATTAATATCTCAAAAACCGCTTAAGCTATTACTTCGAAACTTTCCACACAGCTTAAGTACACGCATTTTTAAAGTACATAAAATATTTGGAAATAAATTCTATCCCGTTTAAAATTGGCGGTCATTTAAAGTCTTTGATGTAAAATCGCAAGAAAACGAGTAGGTAAATAAAAACTTTCAAAGACATAAAACCTTGAGTCACCCTGTATATAGAAATATTTCACTATTTCAGTATATGCTTTAGTTTTTAATTTTATATGCCAACCTTTATAGGGATTGCGTACTCGTATATTATAAAGAAAGTGATTTTTATTATGTTTGTAGATGTATATTAATTATGTTTCTGAAGTAAATTATTTGTAATTGTGCCTAAACTTAAATGTCTATATAATAAATAATGAGAATATGTAACATATGTATTTTTTATTCTGGACGTATTGCATCTAATTGTACAATGTAAAAACGTTTCTGGTTTAATTTTGTAAGCCCCAAATATTTATCTTTTAATTAAAAAAAATTATTATTTGACTTGGGTAAAATTGGATGAATAAATTTAGGAGAAAACTAGTCAAACAAACGACATATTGTCGTGAAATATAGTTTAATTAAAGTTTGATATGAAATTTTAAACAAATAGACGTTTCGCCATTTTTAATGGCTTCTTCAGTAATATTATGGATTGTTACACATTAGATATTTAATACATTCTGAAATAAAAACAATAGGATTAGCGAACAATAAATTTTTTCATTAAGTATGTGTACTTACATGGCTAATTTAATTCTTTCACGACATTTTTCAAAGTGTGTAGGTTAAAAACTTAATTGATAAAACACCGTCATTATTAAGTGCAATCCATATTAAGGTTTAATTAATAAAAAGACACAGAAAACGAGCTCTTATGAAGGCAGAGTTTAAATTAATACAGATAAAGGAAGCTTGCAAGGTCGTTCACATATTTACGTTATCAATGCAGGCGCAAGGTAGAAAATCCGGAAAATACAGGTGACATGAGCAGAGACGTATTAAGTTAAAATTTGATTTATTTGAACCGTTAGTTTTAAATTTAATAACAATGAACATGAATTTAAAATATTAAATTTAATTACGACAAAATGTTATTTAAACAAATTATGATATATAGAACTGAGGTTATCAATATCAGTTCTATAATTTATAACACTGGGGCTTTTTTGTATTTCGATCGTTTCCAAGCATAGACGTTTTTTTAAATTACTCTCTTTATGTAAGATCTTAGGTGTATTAAATTTGAATTTATGTAGCGAAATATTGGCATGGTCTGTCAGTGCAGTTTTTTGAGTAGACGGGGATAAATTATTAATTTTAACTGAGTATTTATGTTGATTAATTCTATGTTTTAATAGCTGTTTTGATTGTCCTATGTACAAAGAGTTGCAGTTATTACAGTCAATTTGATAGACCAGATTTGATTGCATATTATTTTCAGTCCTATCTTTTAAGTTTGTGAAAAATTCAAATATCTTAACTAATATTACATCACTTAACAAATTTAGCATAAAAGACTCATGAAAATTTAAAGAGCACATTGACAACTTAAAGCTCAAGAAAACCCACAAACTTTTCTCACTGGATGTTGTTTCTTTATATAATAATATACCAATTGATCTTGCTTTAAATACTATTAAAAACAACTGGAATCGAATTAAAAAATACACAAACATTCCTCTTACCTACTGAGTTTTTACAAGCAGTTGAATTTGTTCTCAATACTACTTATTTTACTTACAATAACACAATTTACTCCCAAACTTTTGGTTGTGCTATGGGTTCCCCTATATCCTCCACTAGTGGCAATCTTGTATTGGAGGAAATATAAACCAAAATTCTAAATCAAAACAACGATTTCTCTCTTTATTTAAGATACGTAGACGATATCGTACTGGCTACAGATTCAGCTAATAAACAAAAATTCTTTAACCTTTTCAACAATGTACACCCAAGATTAAAATTTACACTTGAAAACGAAAATAATAATGCCTCCATAAACTTTCTTGACCTAACTTTAATCAGACAAACTAATGGAAATATATTAACGAATTGTGTTGGGAGCCTCTCAGTTTTCCGTTATTTGGAAAATTCCTGATTGCTAGCTCGCCTTGGAATTTAATGGACTGTATGGATTTATTTCTTCACTGAATTATACACACGTTGAAAGCAAAGGAAGTAATTTATTGCCATAAATTAACACACAAACATTTGAACATTTACAAAGAATTAGCTTTCGCGGTGCGGACCGGTTCGCGTGCTGCCACGTTGACAGAAGGAACGTAAGTGAGTTTTTAGAATCGGAAGCCCGCCCGGCAGTCTACTGCACACAGTATGAATTCAGAATGCAAGAGAGGCGGCAAAAGTTTATAAAGTCCTTAACATACCGCCCGCCTTGGAAAGGGTAACCTTTCAAATAAAACAGTACAGAGTTGACATGTAACAGCTAGAGTAAAACATGCAACATGAACACACACATATACAAAGCATAATAGTACATGGATCTTAATCGAGTACAAGAAAACCCGAACAATGGGGAGCCAAAAGGCCTTACGAACACTGCGCTGAACGCTAACGCACTAGTTCACAACACTAGGTAGCGGGCACAATTTGGCGAAGGATCGTTTCACGATTCCTGACACAGTGTTCACTGACGCCACACGCGTAACGCCGTCAAGGCCAGGGTGCAGCTCGGTGACCCGGCCTAACCTCCACTTCAGAGGGGGTAGATTGTCATCCTTGATGAGGACCATGGAACCAGGCTGGAGGTCCGAAAGATGCGTGCGCCATTTGGTGCGCTGTTGGAGTTCCGAGATGTACTCTTTACTCCATCTCTTCCACACATTCTGGTGAAGTTGTTGTATTCTCTGGTATTTAGACAGCCGAGAGTCGGCTATCTCAGTAGCGTTGGGATCAGGCAGTGACACCAACGGACGACCAATCAGGAAATGAGCAGGAGTCAAAGGCTGAAGGTCGTTTGGATCAGAGGACAAAGGAGACAGGGGTCGGGAGTTTAAGGTCGCTTCCACCTGTGCTAACAAAGTGCAAAATTCATCGCCAAAGTGGGGACTGTGCGCGGGTATAAAATGCCAAGCTACTCCGTCGCTCGCGACTGATTCGGAAATAGAAAGGCCTTGTTTCGCAAGAAAATTGCCTAATTCGATTAATTCGGAATTAGCGCCGACAAAATTAGTGCCATTGTCTGAATAGACATGAAGCGGTTTGCCTCGACGAGCTACAAACCGGCGAAAAGCCATTAAGAAGGCTTCAGTAGAAAGATCAGCGACCAATTCAAGGTGCACTGCCTTTGTGACAAAACAATAAGCTGTAACTCGTTGTAAGCGAGCGAAGATTGAATACTGATTGAACGGAAATGGTTCAACAGAGGTTACAGGAAGACTCTGAACTTCTTTTTTGAATTCTGGAAGCTCAGCACGAACATGTTTGGAAGCAGGCCAAGATGCCTCGCCTTCGCTTAGCCAGGTGGGACCATGCCACCAAAGGCTTAACAGACCCAGTGGGTCAAATATCTGCGATCTTTCAGACAAGATGCTACGCTTGGTAGCCTTACTACTTGTAGAATTTGAAATATGGGATATTTCAGACAAGCTGCTACGATTGGTAGCCTTACCACTTGTAGAATTTGAAATATGGGATATTTCAGACAAGCTGCTACGATTGGTAGCCTTACTACTTGTAGCATCTGAAATCTGGGATATTTCAGGCAAGATGCTACGCGTGGTAGCCTTACTACTTGCAGAATCTGAAATATTCTCTACTGATAAGAATCTTTTCTGAGCGATTTGCAATGAATCACCCAATACCTCTACAGGTTTCTTGAGAGGGATAGAGACAACGAATCGACCATTCGCTTCTCGTTGCGTATTTTGCACGAAATGTGCCTCACAGGCGTTCTCTTCATTTGTGCGGACCTTTTCCTCTGGGTAATGTTCGAGTTGCCAAAACCTAGCAATGGGGTCAGAAGCATCCTCGATCGTGCCAAGATTGCACTGTACAGGGTTCGCAGAAGGGGGGCCTGTAGGGCCAGAAACAATCCAACCAAAACGAGTCTTTTGGAGGATGGGAAGATTTGGGCCTAGACCAATTTGTCCAATACAAAGGAGCTGCCAGAAAATGGGCGAACCAATCAGAATGTCGATGGTGCCCGGTTGGTCATAGGACAGATCTGATAACTTGATGTTATCAGGAACCTTGAAACTGTTTCGCTGGACGCGAAAACTTGGGGTTGTACCTGTAATCTCATCGAGAACAAGACAGGATAGACCAATACTGTATGAGGTGTGAGGGGCTTGCAGCTTGATATCACACCTAGCTTTGATTTGAGAAGTAGCTTTACTTAAGCCAGAAACAGTAACGTTGACTTCGCGAGTTGGAAGCTTCAACCTTTTACACAAATCTGAACGTATGAAGTTCGATTGGGAACCGGAATCCAGCAGGATTCGCACAACCTGAGGCGTACCATCATCAGCGATGAGTTTAGCGGTAGCCGTAGGTAAGAGTACCTGAAAAGCATTCGAACAGAATGCCGAAATCGATTGGTTTAGTTCAACAGGGGTTTCTGCCGACATCGCAGATCCTGGTTGACTAGAAGAAGCATTTTGAGGTTTATCCTCATGCAGAAGGGTGTTGTGCCTTGATTTGCACTTTCTACACGTATATTTGGAGCTACAGCGGCTCGAAAGGTGACCCTGAGTTAGGCAATTAAAGCATACACGGAGCTCTTTTGCCTTTGAATTTCTGTCAAGAGAAGACAGCTTGACAAACTTATCGCATTTGTACAAGGGATGAGATCCTTTACAAAGTGGACACGAAGGGGTACCTGACACAAATGATTTCGAATGTACCTTGGAAGACTTTTCGGGTACAAGCTTAATATTTTTTACCTCTAGAGTTTCTAGAAGATTTGCTGTGTTTTGTAGAAATTCCTTGAACTCGTCAAGATTAGGCAGGTCAGAACTTGACCGGTTTCTAAGGACCTCCCATTCACGGAATGTCGTGGGGTCCAGTTTTTTAGAAACGACATAAATAATAACAACATCAAGAAGCTCGCTTTCGGTAGCTAATGATTTGATTGCTGTATTTCAGATTTTGTACCCTTACTGTTTTCTAAAATTTGTTCATGAACCGCATAATATTCTGATAACAAGGTGGCTGTATCATTCAATCTTTTTTGCAATTGAATAATCTGAGCGCTAGATAAGAATTGATCTTCATCATGAATTGTTTGCAAAGATTGCACGTGATTTGCGAAGCGCGTAAGCTTGCCTTTGATAGAGCCTCGTACTCTTACAAGTGGATCCATAATTGTTGAAATTAAAACAATTTAACAGATAGAACTAACTCTCGTACGCCCCTGGTACGGAATTTTGTTTACAACGCAAGACAGCTTTGATAACGACGCGAGAATCTTGGCGCTAACGACGCAGAAAACGACCCTGGTACAACGCGAGATGATTCACTTGTGACTGATTCGACTGCAGTATGAAACATGCAGGGGATACTCGCGCACAACGAAATAGCTTGGCATTTCACGCAATTAAAATGTTTATATGACTCATAAACCATTTGTTTACGCAATAATACGCAGCTGAAATTATGCACATGCATAACACAGATGATAGAAAACCAAATTCATGCGTAGGAATCACAAAAAAGGGAACTTAGGCTTACATTGATATTGTTGCATGTGCCGCCTTTTTCGTTTCTGTGGTTTGAACTGCCGTCTCGTCTGCAGCTGGCCGCTGCCTCCACACCTGCACGAATTTGGCGCGAGACTTGGCGTTTGGCTATCTCGCTCTCACGTTGCTCGCACCGTATGCTGTCTTCCTTCCTCTCGTTAGGGACGAAAACTGCTTGTTGTACTTACTTGCCTTGTACAACTGCGACTCCGGGCCGATGATCCATGCGGCACGAAGGAACAATGTGGCTTTTCCGGGCTCGTACTAATCCGGATCGATGGACCAATGTTGGGAGCCTCTCAGTTTTCCGTTATTTGGAAAATTCCTGATTGCTAGCTCGCCTTGGAATTTAATGGACTGTATGGATTTATTTCTTCACTGAATTATACAAACGTTGAAAGCAAAGGAAGTAATTTATTGCCATAAATTAACACACAAACATTTGAACATTTACAAAGAATTAGCTTTCGCGGTGCGGACCGGTTCGCGTGCTGCCACGTTGACAGAAGGAACGTAAGTGAGTTTTTAGAATCGGAAGCCCGCCCGGCAGTCTACTGCGCACAGTATGAATTCAGAATGCAAGAGAGGCGGCAAAAGTTTATAAAGTCCTTAACAAATTGGTTTCGAAAAAAACATAAAGACAGATAGATATCTAAATTTTAACTCTGATACCTCAATTAAATACAAAAAAAGTGTAATTAACAGCTTGGTCGACCGAGCTATCAAACTATCTTCACAACAATTTCATTTAAAAAACCCTAAAAATCATTACTAACATTTTAATACTAAATGAATATCCAATTTATTTTATTAAAAAACAAATTAAATATCGAATCAATACAATTAACAATTACAACAAACTTAATCTATCAATAGACCTACAACCAAATTGTTTGGGTAAAGAATTTAATATTTCTAGCATTTCAAACCAAAAAAAAAAAAAATTCCATTAACTATATCCCTAAACTTTCTGAAAAAATTGAAAAAGAACTAAATAAACACAATATCATAACAGCATTTAACAACCACAATACATTAGGTACAAAAAAAATTACAAACTTAAAGGATAGGACTGAAAATAATATACAATCAAATCCGGTTTATCAAATTGACTGTAATAACTGCAACTCTTTGTACATAGGACAAACAAAACAGCTATTAATACATAGAATTAATCAACATAAATACTCAGTTAAAATTAGTAATTTATCCCCGTCTACTCAAAAAACAACACTGACAGACCATGTCAATATTTCGCTACATAAATTCAAATTTAATACACCTAAGATCTTACATAAAGAGAGTAACTTAAAAAAAACGTCTATGCTTGGAAATGATCGAAATACAAAAAAGCCCCAATGCTATAAATTATAGAACTGATATTGATAACCTCAGTTCTATACAGGGTGTCCAAAAAATGGCGGATTAACTCTACGGTGCGTTACTGAAGGATGCCTTATGAACCCTGGAAAAATATGAAAAAAAATCCCTGGGCCGTATTTTTCGAAATATTTCGAAATTAATAAAAATAAATCTGGCAACATTGATACTGCAACAATTTCTCAATCAAAAATGTATCCATAGTAAGTTGCTAATATGTTGGTGATACTGTAAGTCTATGTCAAATTCGAGGTTAGTAGGTTAGGTTTTGCGTCAGTTTTGACACAAACTGTGGCAAAACCTAACCTGCTAACATCGAATTTGACATGAACTTACAGTGCCACCAACATTATTATTCATACAACAAATATTTCAATGCCAAGCTTGATTTCGTATATTATTATTGTACAAAGCCTGTTTGCCATATTTAGTAATTGACAAACTCAACAGGAAATCAGTTTTTTAAAATACTTAAATATTGAAAACAATTTAGTTAAATCCCAAGAATATAAAAAAACAGATATTTTAATAAGTCCCAGATATATTTGACACTATAATTATACACTAGTTATTTAAATAAATGGATTTCATTACCCACCTTTGACCGGAAATATTTCGAAAAATACGGCCCAGGGAATTTTTTTCATATTTTTCCATGGTTTATTAGGCATCCCCAAGTAACGCACTGTAGAGTTAATCCGCCATTTTTTGGACACCCTGTATATCATTATTTGTTTAAATAAATAACATTTTGTCTTAATTAAATTTAATATTTTGTTACGGTCTTGAACTGACTTTACGACACCGCACCGGCTCATACATAAACGAAACGGCCGGCGCGTGCCGTAATGGACGAAATCGGGACGAACTTTCTCCTAGGCCGCTACCCAGCCGCAACAAGATAGGTCGGCTAGACTTTCAGTGGAGTTGGGCGGGTTCTTAACGAGATTATCTAAGGGTAACGGCCAGAGGGTCGGTAAATAACGGTAAAATAAAGAGGGCGCCACCAAGCCTGTCTTAACCCGAATAACCGGGCCTGGGCGGTTAGACGGGGGCGAAGTATTCAAGACACTCCGTCGATAGGGGTACTCGTGAATTATAAAGTCACACAACGATTTGGTGATGGCAAAAATACTTAGATCATGAAGTGGGGCTTTTTCAGCCACGGCAATGTCACCACCGAGCTTACCTGCACTCTCTGATCTCACTGGCTCCACCGTACATTTATCTCCTCAATGATGGGCGCACGCTGAAACGGAACATGCACAAAGCGACCAAGAATAAAGCGTCTCTTAATTAGATAAGCGTCTATTAGTCCAGTCTTACATTGGGGCAGCAAAGCGTGCCGCAAACACTGCGTTAATTCTTATAAATAAGCATCAGCTGATGGGCGCACTACTGTTACTAAACAACACCCATAACTGTACAAAATCAAAAGCAGTTCGACATATGAGTCCCACAAAGGGAACGTTTGTTCATAAAAATGCTCACATGATAATTTGGGCAAACACAGCAAAGCCCAAGTGAGGGAAGTGATTAGATCAAAAATGAGCGAGCGACGCCACTTCGCGACAACAATTTAAGATGCGAAGGGTACGTTTTTAACGGTGCACAAGATTTCACATCAAGTTCGCGCACATGCAATTTTACCGCGACCAAACTGGCGTTGCCGCTTTACAGCACGTATGCCAAGAGTTCAGCAATTATTCACATGATTAAGCGCACAGCTCGCGCACGAGAAGTTAGTATGATTCAATGGTTACAAATACCTTAATTTTATTGGTGACGGCCCAAGAGAGCGGCATGCGGTCCAGCTGGCGGGAAACAGGTTGCCTGTGGCAATTCATTCGCCGCTAAAACGGCCGACGTGTGAATGGTCTGGATGCGCCCAAAATGGCGACAAAGGCTGGCGCTTCAACAAACGCCGCTACGACGGCCAAACTAGCCCAAGTGATGTCCTACCTCAACGGAATCCTCGCACAACGAGCTAAAGGGAACACTCCCTTACGTGACGACGTAGAACCGGACATGGAATTCCATCACACCTACGCCTTGGCGTAATAAGATCGCCGCTACCGACACACACACACCTCCCTTGTTCAATCGCCTGAGTTGAACTGCCACTCTCGCTTAAGGCGACACAGTTTATCCAACACTTGCTGAAGCAGCACGAGACGGGAAAAGGCTAACGCCCCCGCCAAGGGCGGGAGCGCCGCACGAACACACACACTATCCGACCTCTTAGATCGACGGCTCTCGGCTGAATCCCCAAGCAAGCAGCGTTAGGACGCTCGCAGTGGCGTGAGCCAAAACGGCGTTACCACGTGACTCTCGACAGCCAATGGCGATGCGCCCAATAAAACAAATAAGTTCCGGTGACAAAAAGAGAGCGCGAGGCCTCGCAGTCACACCAACAGCGTAAATTCTGGAAGGTTCGGAAATCCTGCGAGCGTTAACACCCGACTGTCAAAGTACCAACAAAGGGGTGCCCCGGATGACGAGAAATACTGCGCTTGAAGCCAAATATGTGCAAAATCATTATTATGGAATTAGGCGATGAAGCCAAATAAGTAACTAAAAAGGTTTAACATACGGGCTCGCTGCCCTAAAGCCTAGGTGGCTAATTAAAATACAAAATGACCTGACAATTTTACTCGACACCACAAGGTAAATGAGGTTACAGATAATACATACATACATTCATATTCATTGTTATTAAATTTAAAACTAACGGTTCAAATAAATCAAATTTTAACTTAATACGTCTCTGCTCATGTCACCTGTATTTTCCGAATTTTCTACCTTTGCGCATGCATTGATAACGTAAATATGTGAACGACCTTGCGAGCTTCCTTTACCTGTATTAATTTGAACTCTGCCTTCATAAGAGCTCTTTTTCTGTGTCTTTTTATTAATTAAACCTTAATATGGATTGCACTTAATAATGACGGTGTTTTATTAATTAAGTTTTTAACCTACACACTTTGAAAAATGTCGTGAAAGAATTAAATTAATCATGTAAGTACACATACTTGATGAAAAAATTTATTGTTCGCTAATCCTATTGTTTTTATTTCAGAATGTATTAAATATCTAATGTGTAACAATCCATAATATTACTGAAGAAGCCATCAAAAATGGCGAAATGTCTATTTGTTTAAAATTTCATATCAAACTTTAATTAAACTATATTTCACGACAATATGTCGTTTGTTTGACTAATTTTCTCCTAAATTTATTCATCCAATATATACCTTTTAGTTTGTTTTTGGTGTTTTATTTAGCAACGGAATCAATCTTATATTGTTATTCGGAGAGGTAATAGGGGCCTACTAGTTGGTTGCCATCAAGGTAAGCGCTCGTGCTGAGTCTAAAATTTACTGCCCGCTAAAAGTGAAAAAGTTTTAATAGACATTTTTACAGATCAACATGGAATATTCTTGTTATTCAAAATAAAGCTGTGTCATTGGCCAGAAAATCGTTTTAATTTTAAGATAGGTTTATAGATGCCCAATGCCATTAGAAGTAAGAACTGGACTTACACGTACGGTGTGTACAATAGCAAATAACAACAAACAACGTTAAAGTATGACGAATTGTGAATTACAATTCTGGCATTCAAAGAGAAAGTAACTAATGTGTTAATAGCTTAGGGCAATGTTCAAGGCGCGTTTCAGGTAAAATTGTCTATTTATTTTATTTAAAAATAAGGTTATATTTGACAAATCCAACTATACTAAAGCTGAATGCTCAATAAGTCAAACGCACAAAGAGCAAGCGTCAAATAAGAAATATTGTTTTACAAATAGCAACAACTGCGTTTCAAGTGTAGGATTAGTGATGTGTGATAGTGGACTAAACGCTAAAACATAATAATAAAAATAATAATAGTAATAATAACTCTTCTGTATTGGGACAGACCAATCATAACGGATAAGACCGTGGACAACAACCGACCTGATATTCTCTTAATAGATAAGATTAAGAAAACAGCGGTTATAATTAACATAGCTGTACCTCTGACGCATAATGTAACAAAAACTGAACGGGAAAAGGTGACAAAATATGAAAACTTGGCATTAGAAATTAAGCGAATTTGGGAACTCACCACAGTCACAATAGTACCCCTTGTGGTGTCAGTCGAAAGAGTAGTATCTAACCACTTTATTAAAAACTTAAATAAATTAAATCTACCTGACCCTTTAAAGCATAATATCGTAAAGGCTACTATTCTGCAAACGTGCCATATTGTCAGAAATTTTTTTACCCCTCTGGGCTAGACTGAATTGTCTCTTCAGAAGGAGGAAAGTCCGATAGTGTAAACTATCGTGGAATACAAAACATTGAAAATAATAATAATACAACTTTACCCAGAAACAGAGGGATTTATTATGGCGATCCAGGACAAAGTTATAAGAACTAAAAACTACGAGCGGCGCATCTTGAAATTTAACACCAGAGACAAATGCCGCAAATGTGACTTGCCTGGGGAATCAATCGAACATATCACAGCAGGATACCCAGAAATGTCCAACACTGCTTACTTAGGACGACATAATCAAGTGGCAAAAATTATTCATAGAGAAATCGCTCTAAAACGCCACCTACTAATGGATGCGCCGCTGTATTATAAATATTCACCATCTGCCGTGCTAGAGAGCCGAGACACGCTTCTGTATTGGGACATACCAATCATAACGGATAAGACTGTGGACTACAACCGACCTGACATTCTCTTAATAGATAAGATTAAGAAAACAGCGGTTATAATTGACGTAGCTGTACCTCTGACGCATAATGTCACAAAAACTGAACGGGAAAAGGTGACAAAATACGAAAACTTGGCATTAGAAATTAAGCGAATTTGGGAACTCACCACAGTCACAATCACAATAGTACCCCTTGTGGTGTCAGTCGAAGGAGTAGTATCTAACCACTTTATCAAAATCTTAAATAAATTAAATCTACATGACAATTTAAAGCATAGTATCCTAAAGGCTACTATTCTGCAAACGTGCCATATTGCCAGAACATTTTTTACCCCTCTGGGCTAGACTGAATTATCTTTTCAGAAGGAGGGAAGTCCGATACTGTAAACTATCGTGGAATACAAAATATTGAAACTAATAATAATAGTAATAGTATTAGCAGAGAAAAGAAAATCAAATAATGAAGAAAATACACAACAAAAAGTATTTGCATTTACACTGTCATAAATAAAATTTTGAGTGTGACAAAACTTAAAGCGTATTAAGAAAATACAAATATAATTTAAAAAAATAATAACTATGCCAATACAGCGAACTTCGGAAGATATACACTGCTCAAACCCGTGCAGGAATATCAGTTCTTCCACCTATACTTATTTAAGCCCAAACCATCAGTGATTCACTTCCATAAGATCGAACCTCCTGTACTACGTGGAGTCGATTTTGTAACAATATCTGATGGAGATGTTTTTTTTTAAATTTATGTATTGTTAGAGATTTAAGAAAATGTGGTAGATGATTATATATATTAACTACATTATAAGAGACACATCTTTCAAACAGAGCAGTTCGGTGAAATGGAATATTTATGAAATCTTTATAACGTATATTAAATTTACATTGTATAGTGGTCAAGAGAAGTTTTTAGATTAAAAGTATATAGTACATATAAAAGAGAAGCAAGTATTGAACGCAAAGGTTTCAAAAATATTTCTAATGATGAAAAAAGAATCAGTTCCAATAGAATATAAAGGAAAATATTTAGCAGAAATTAATGTAAATCTAAATTTAGAGTAAGTTGAAGAAGACAATAATAAAGGTAAGGTACCGTTTGAACAAATCAATATCTATCTGTAAGTGCTATAAACGGAGTTATATTTCACAATATTTTGAACGCACTAACATAAAACGTTGATGAGAATGATAAACATGGAAACAAAAAATATATCTGAAATGAAAATGACTGTAAAGGTGATAATTTTATAACTTCTTAAACATTTGCGAGTATTTTACAGATTCCGATGAGAATGACGATAACGTAGCAAACACGATAATACCTGATAATAAAAATAAAAGTTTTCCATTCGAAAAAAAATCTATCAATCATAGGAGAAAATAAAAGAATTATCAAAAAGACAAAAATAAACAGAACGGTCTGTTACAAAATCAAAAATATAGTTAATAAAAATAAGCTTACAATTAATAATACAATTATATATTTTCACGTGTTTTAGATAACGTTATACCAAAGAGCATATACTGAGAAGAGGCTCAGCTATATAGGTATAAACGTATATGTTGTTTTATGGGTTGCATACCAACGTTTCTCGAAGTAATGTGTAGAAAGCAAACGTTCTTTTGTGTTTTCTACCTGAAACCAGCGGCACAAACCATCAAGTCACTCCAGCACGAAGATAAATTGCCCATGTTGCCACATTGCTGCCGCATTCTAAGAAGGCAAAGTCCAAGGCATTTTAAAATCCAGATATTCGAATTTGTCACAATCCGAAAAAGCATTTTTCCGAAATTAATTAAGATTTCAATGAGGTCGCCAATGCGCGCGCAAAATTCTTCGTTGTTGTAAAAAGCGTGTTTTAACAAGAACGATTGTATAGTTATTTTAAATTTATTAATCGGTATCAGTCGAATATTAGGAGGTAATAAATTAAAAAACTTCGGTGCATGGTATAATGGCCCGTTTCGGCTTTTATTGAGGCGCAGGTAATCAATGCAGATATTATGTTTATGTATGCTTGAATTTGGGGTAACCGCCGACGGTTAATTATTTTTTCAATTTTTTTAATATTTTTCAAAATTTCACATATCAAGACTTAATATTAAACATTTTTTATGTGAAGACTTTTAGGAGAAATATTTTTCAATTCTAATTAATATACAGGGTGAATGAGACCACCCGTATCAGTATTTTTTTTTAAAGAACGGTGAGTCGTAGAGAGTTGGAATACAAAAATTTATGATAAAAGTCATACTAAAGAATCGATTGGTGATATTATTTATCGAAAAAGTCAGCATCACGAGTAGTTTTGTCCACATTGTCCAGAACTCCAAAATTTTAAATGGCACCATAAGTCGAAAAACGTATTGTTGAAAAGATCGTTAAGAAAGAAGAAAGTTTTGTAGGAAAAAATATTTTACTACTACCACCCTTTTTAAGTAATATTCGATTAAAGTTATTAAATTTGAAATTCGTTGTTCACAAACAAAATTGAAAAGTCGGCTTTTAAAATCTAGTTACCGAATTAAACAATGTTACAAGTGTTCAAAATGTTATTGGCATTAAAACGTGTGTGTAACATACAAACATACTACTTTTCGGTAAATAATAAAAAATCTAAAGAAGTAATTAACATTTTATATTATTTTTCCCAATTATAAATTTTAAAGTGTTTACATAAAAAATAAATTTTAATATTAAGCCTTTGTATGTGAAATTTTGAAAATATTTAAAAAATTAAAATAAATTTTTAGCTAAAGTTAAAGTTCTGGCTTTGAGATTGTTCAGTTAACTAAAAACAACACACTTTAAAAAAAATCTCAGAGTTTTTATTATTTACCGAAAAGTATTATTTGCATAATTTTTACGTTTTTTATGCAAGGCGCTTTTTAGGAGAAATATTTTTCAATTCTAATATCTATTTAAATGGCTTCAAGAAACTAAAATCTACCACTGTTAAGGAATTACTGTTACAAAAATCCTGTAAATTTTTCTTTATCCAATTACATGTTCTAAAAAATTCCTTTAAATATTTAATTGCCGCAAAATATAAACTACCAATTTGACGGTTTATACTAAAATAAAGTTGATCATGGTCCACTGGTTTGTATTGCAGTGTTAGGTGGGTTATATTACCTTTACTAGCTGCATTATATAGAGTGTGTCCCCGGTTAGGTGAAACGACTCCAGTAAAATGTAAAAAATTCTCGATTTAAATTTTCATTTCTTGGGGTTTAGCCCTGCTTGGTTAAAGGCGAATTTCTAACATAATTTCAGTTTTGAAGTATGCCTTGGAAATTTAAAAAAAATCTATTTTTCTGTAGATTAGCGTGCCTCTTATGTAGTAAATGCGACAAAAAGTTATTAAGAAAAGTTGTTTAGAATCAACATTTAGGCCCTTATACCAAATTTCAAAATCCTCTTGTCCAACTTTGATCTCACACATTTTCTTTTATGTTTAGGTCCCATATCAAAGAATTTTATTTTTAAGAAAAGCTGCCATGGAAAAATATTTTTAACAAAGTTTTTTATTTCATAGTAAAAAAACTTTGTTAAATATAAAAATCTTTGATTTGGAAAATAAACAAAAGAAAATGTGAGTGAGATCAACGTTGGCCGAGAATTTGGAAATTTGGTATAGAGGCCTGGATGTTGATTCTAAGCAACTTTTCTTAATAACTTTCTGTCGTATTTAATACATAAAAGTCATGCTAACCTACAGAAAAATAGATTTTTTAAAAATTTCCAAGGCATAGGTAGTCTACTTGATTTTTCAAAACCGAAATTATGTTGAAAATTCGTCTTTAACCAAGGAGGGCTGAACCTCAAGAAGTAAAAATTTATTCCAAAATTTGGTAGCGTATTACACTCTCATTTCCTGAAAACTGTTTGGATTAATATGAATGTCAGAAATTTTATTGCGGCTCTAGCTATAGTGGAAGATTTGTTGATTTGGTAAGTTTATCATTCACCAACCGAAAGTCATACTTGTTTTTATGAGTTTTCTTTGATTAACGCAAGCAAATGAGTCTGTTTGCGATTGCAAAAAAGCAGAAAAAATCTTTTCCGAGTTTGTTAACTACTCAAAATTGATCAATTTTATGCATACATTGCATTTCCAAGCTTATTTTTGAATATTTCTCAATGCTTTTTAAACTAGTGGAAAGGTTATTATTTCTATATTCCGATTATGCCAAATTAATTTCTAAATTATTTCTAACCAATGCTACATAAATTGTTTAAACAAAGCGGACGTACGTAAACTGCAGTGGCTGAATCCTCATAAGCATGTAATAGCCAGGTAGCGTCTTCGAAAAGTATGTAAACTGCAGCGGGTTCATGCTAATCACCCTCAACAGAGATGTGTCCAACGACTAATGCATGCGAGTCGTTCCACTTTCATTTCAATAAAAACTTCGGCACTTCTCATCCGAATCTGAACATCTTTGTTCAAACTCTCTTGGAGTATCAAACAGAAACTTACGTAAAAATGAGGAGCATCGACTGCAAGAAAAGAGTGAACCGCGAAACGTTGAAGAAACAACAATTTTTAGAAGTTCGTTTGTCCACTTACAAAAACGGATCTATTCAGTAGACCGAGTTTCATGCAGCAAGTATGCCATCACTTTGACGATGTCGTGATGCACAAGAAGTAATTTCATTTGGTGAAAAAAAAAACAAATATCGAAAACACAGAAATACTTGCATGTTATTTGTCTAAAGAAAGTGGAAATAAGCTTTTCCATCATTTTTAAACACGCCGAATATATATTTAATATGTATATTTCGTCAGTCCCAAGCCTGAATAAGGTATGAGGGGAATTGATGTGATTAGTTGTCAAAGTTAATTTTATGACCCAGCTGCAGTTTCCATACGTCCCAAAAACTACCTGGACGGTTCCCGCTGCAGTTTACGTACCCTTACTAATCATCCGCTGCAGTTTACAAACGCCGAACAAAGCGTACCGGTTAATTATTTAGTCTGCATAATAATTTGTATACCTAATAGAAATAAGCATTACTAAAAGTCTTTTGTTTTGAGTTGCAAAAATATTCCTGTAAAATCGGAAAGAATAGTGCAAAAATGAAGTTGAATGAATTAAAATTATAAACATAGAATTAGAAAAACGCTCCAGTCGAAACCAATTCTAGACGGTGCTTTTAGCGAAAATATGCAAGACAGTTTGGGCACGAGGGGCGGTTGACCTCAGTAGGGGTCCAAAGCCGAGTTCCAGATGTACACTATTCAGGGCGGAAGCCGTACAAATTCACAAATCGCGGGAATCAAATTTTGCCGTACGAATGATATTGTAATATAATAAACAAAACAAAGTGAGCCGATAAAAGAAACTCCACATCGTTTATCGTTTGTTGGCAGTTGGCTTTTAATAGCTGCCTAACAACTTATTGGTGATATTAAGGAACTGAGTTATTTATTTTATTTTGCGATTACAATTACAAAGAAATATACATAGGTACAAACAACGAAATAAAATAAAACCACCATAAAAACAAATAATTGCTATATTTTAAAGCAATGATTGCTGGGTGCAAACGTATTCTAAAATCGGCGTATTTTCACATATAATCTCATAAGAGCATTAATTCTTTCCGGAAATTTTTTTGAGTGCGTTCCAACAACGTCGTATTAATTTGCCCGAGCGGGACGCGAGGGCAAATTAGGACGTTGTTGAATGCACGAAAAATAATTTCCGGATATGAATTAATGCTCGAATGCAGATTCGGTAAGAAAATCGTAACGACACAAATGTTCACGAAAAAAGTATTTCCTCTAAACGTCGCGTTTATCCGCAATGGTTTAATCGAAATGCCATCAAAATATTTTCAATTAAAACAGTCTAGACGCATGAAGTATAAGAAGTCGAAAGCACTTTTCGATTTAAATATGTACAAAAGTTACAGAAAGTATATTAAGGTCTTAATTAAGGATGTTCACAGCCAACGTACCTGTATTTATACTAATCCTAAAAAGTTTTGGAGTTACATTTCCAACATCGCTAGCAACCGCAGTTTACTATCTTTATTAAAATATAAGGACAAAGTAGCCGTTAATGGGCACGAAATATTCACTTTCTGAATACCTACTTCAGATCTGTATATTCAATACCTAGACCAATGGCGTGCCAAATGTTAAAGCCTTCTACTTATCATATCGACAAACTCTCTTTCGTAAATCTTTTAACTAATATTGACGTAGCTAAAGGCGTTGGTCTTGATGACATTCCTGGATTTTTTTTAAATCCTGCGCCGCTTCTCTGCTGAACTCCTATCAATATTATTTAATGAGTCCCTATCTATAGCGTGTTTTTCGGACGACTAGAAAAGTCTATGCTGCTCCTGTTTTTTTTAAGTAACAAAAGTCTTTTAGAAAGTTATCGCCCATTATCCAAACTTAGCATAATCAGAAACATTTTAGAAAAATTAATTTATGAAATACTATTTTCTCATGTTAAAACATGGATTGGTTGTAGCTGAGCAGCATAGTTTTTAAGGTCGTTAGATAAACACAAATGTGATTATATTCTCAGAATGCATAGTGGGCAGTATGGACAATGGCCATCAGCTGGAAGCTGCGTTAACCGACTCCTGCACCGCTTTGATACCATTGACCACGTTATTCTTATATCCAAACTTGCTGGAGATTGTATGCATGGCAACTTACTGAGATGGCTTGAGTTCTACTTAACCAACAGATTACAGACTATTGCAGTGAACGGGTATTCATCAAATTACAGCACCACATGGTTCTCTTCTGGGACCCTTACTGTTTAATATTTTTATAAATGACATCTGCAACTGCTTCCACCACTCCAAATTTTTAATTTACGCAGATGATCTCATAATTTTCCGCTCCGTGAAGAGTGCTCTTGAAGTCAACCAGATATTGATTGACTTTGCGAACATTGTGCAGATAATAAATTAAAAACACATACCAAAAAAAGTTTTAACATCTCAGTTACTAGAAACAGATAAAATGGTGTATGCATTCCCGTTCACTCAATAAGAAGCCACGACCTGTTTAGTTTCTCATTTTGTAATACCAATTCTGAGGCTGATCCTCCACTCATGCGTTTTGAAAAATATTACAATCGCTATAGTAATAAAAATCCAAATATAGAATCCATTTCTACGATTTAAAAATCTTTGCCTCCATTTGCGACTTAATTTCGCTACTTCGCTTAACCTCCCTCTATTTTTAAGTATTAGTTCGTATTTTGCGATGTTTAATTATAACCTGTAAGGTAACTGTAATTGGTCTTTTTTTACTGTTGTTATCCCATTTAAATAAATAAGTAAATATAGAAATGGGATAAAGTTTTTTTTCTAGTAAATGTAAGAAAAAGGGAGATCGGAAAGAGTGCAAAAATTATCGAGGTATTAGCGTTATGCCGTCAATAGCTAGAGTGTACGGTAGAGTCTTGAAAAAACGGATAGACGAACAAACATTAGAATCGGAAGAGCAAAATGGTTTTAGATCAGGTCGCTCCTGCACTGATGGAGTTTTTACCCTAAGAAACCTAATAGAAAAAAGAACAGCTCGATCTCTTCCTACGCACTTAGTTTTCGTGGACTTACAGAAGGCTTACGACACAATTCCACTGAATAAGCTGTGGACAAGCATGCCGAAAAACGGTGTCAGTAAGATCTATGTGAAAGCGATAAAAAACTTCTATTCTGGGTGCACCAGCACAGTAAAGATGGGTACACAAATATCGTCCGAATTTTATGTGACTAAGGGATTGCGACAGGGGTGTACCTTAGCTCCAACACTTTTCAAAATTTACCTAGAGGAATCACTTAAAGACTGGAAACGCAAGTGTCATGGAATGGGAATCACCATTGGCAATGAAACGTTATATACGCTACTCTTTGCGGACGATCAGGTTATAATAGCCTCCGACGGAGAGGACGCAAGCTACATGTTCAGGAAGCTCAGGAACAATATGAAAAGTGGGGCCTGACTATTAATATATCCAAAACCGAGTATTTGGCAGTAGGAGAAAATGACGTGACTGACTTGGAAGTCGAAAATGAAACATTAAAAGGTTGTAGGGCATTCAAATATCTTGGGGTAACATTCTCATCAAATGGAAAGAGTGCAGAAGAAATTAAAAATAAAATTGGGCAAGGTAAACGAACTATTCGACAACTAAACTCTGTCTTGTGGAGCAATAAAATAACAAAAAAAACTAAACATATGATATTTCACTCTATAGTAGAAAGTATAACAACTTACGGGTCAGAAGTTTGGGAACTGAACAAACGAGAGAAAGACAAGCTTCTTGCACTCGAGATGGATTATTGGAGAAGAAGTAGTGGCACATCAAGGCTCGAACATATCAGAAACGAAGTAATTCGACAAACCATGGAAGTGGAGAAGACTATCCTGGATACAATCGAGATCAAGCGTTTACTTTGGTATGGGCATCTCGAAAGGATGGAGGAAACCAGGTGGCCGAAGAAAATATGGAAATGGACTCCCCAAGAAAGAAGAAAAAGGGCAGACCACCAAGATCTTGGAGGGAAGATGTCCATGAAGCGATGGCTGCCAGAGGTCTTCAACAGGGAGATTGGCTAGATAGAAAACGTTGGAAGTCGAGAAGCGAGAAACGGCGAGAGCCGTAAAAGACTCGCA
This sequence comes from Agriotes lineatus, assembly GCA_940337035.1. NCBI lineage: Eukaryota > Metazoa > Arthropoda > Insecta > Coleoptera > Elateridae > Agriotes > Agriotes lineatus. Next base: position 84,105 of record CALNHX010002143.1, on the reverse strand, counting down.
TATATATATATATATAAATGTAAGAATACAGCATATATTAATATTAAAGCGTAAATTATTATTTTTACTCCATTTATACATTTTGTCTATGTCACTCTACAAAGACGTACAGTCGTCTAGCGAATGCACAACTTCCAGCGCCTGAACTCATCAGCAACCAAAGCATGTTCACAGTGACCGACGAAAGTTGGTACTAAAAGACACAACAATGGCTCCAAATTGGCAACTAGATATAGTTTTTATGAACTACACACTGCCATCTATTTTTAAGATAGGATTTAGAAGCAATTTTTTTAAGATGGAGTGATCACCTTATCAATGGCTTGACGAAATCTGTGTATATAAGATCAACTTTCAAATTGCTATCCAAGGATTTGAATATTCATGTGTAAATTGGTATAAATTGGTAACTATTGGGTGATTTGGTATGAAACTGTGTTGGGTGTTAGATATTTGAGGTTTAACGTACGAAAATATTTTTTATATTTTATTGAAATCGGTCTGTAGTTAATAATATTTGTTTTATCCCCACTTGTATATACTGGACACTCTTTAGCAATTTTCCATGTGTCAGGATACGTATTAGTTCAAAGAGCAACATTGAATACAGTACCAGACATAAAAACAGCTAAAAACTCAGAAAATGCTTTATAGATGTAAATAGGAATCTGATCAAATTCAACAGATCTTTTAAGTTTCAGGGAACGTAATGCTGAGATCGTGTCTTCTACTGTTATAGGGTCTATGGCAAAACCACCATGAGTCGATATTTCGTCAAAGTTTCTCAGTTCCACATTTCAGGAATTTATGGAGTTAAAGTTATTTGCAAAAGCGGTGGTTTAAATATATACCGTTAATATGCATATTATCTACCATTGGATATATTTATTAAAAGCCCAAAATTATGAATGTTAATCCTCAGCTGATCTAGAAAATTCATAATAGGCAAAACTGATATTGTATTGAACCTTTTTCCTCAGATCTACGTACCTCTGATGAAGCATATTATCATATGGCCTTTTTTTACACATTATGTAATCGATTTTTCTTCTTTACTGCTCTGATGATACCTATGGGCTTTGAAACAAGGAGAATATTTGTTGTAATGGTTTTGTTTTTGTTATAGAAGTACGGAGAGCTGAGTTAAAATTTAAAAAGTTTATAAAATTTATCTACAGCCAAATTTACGTCAATATAGTTGTTTAACACATCCCAATTAGTGTCACGTAAGGTAGAGCTTCAAAGTTACCTTTTTTATAATTTTATTTCTCGCCTCTACAAAGAGTTCCGATTTTACTCTAGTGCACTGATCAATGAACTCCAGTGAAAGAAATAGTACATCTTCAGTAACAAATGTGTTCCTACATCTAGTTTGATAGTACCAGATCCAAAATTCACAGACACCGTAGAAATCAATATCTGTTGTAAATATTACGAGATAGATAGTACAAGATAAAATGTCTGAATACTTGATACAAATTTGTGGGAGAACAAATATATATTATCTACTGAAATAAAATAAATTTACAACTTTACTTTATGACTATTAGTAGTTCGTGTAACTACCATATTTACAATACCCAATTACAAGGAAGATTTACAGTCAATGCACATTTAATATTATTAATTGTTTCTAACATATGAAAAAAAAACTCAAAATGTTGAAACTTTTAGCAGTTTATCACAATGCTAGGCAGTAAATAATTTTTCATTTTATCCAGAAACCCACGTATCATGTATGCAGTTTTAAATGTGTGACTAAATGATTCTTCTCCCAGACTGCTCTATATTCACAAACAGGGCAACTGCATGATTTTTCTTCTGTATGAGTCTTCATATGTGTAAGTAAATTACGTTAGTGTGCTATTCTGTATTTACACAGAGTAAAACTGTAATGATTTCTTCATATGTGCAAGTAAATTATTTTTCTATCGTGTTCTGTATTTATAAATAGAGTACCTATAGGGTTTTTCTAATGTATGAATCTTCATATGCGCAACTAAATTACTTTTATGCGCTGCTCTGTATTCACAAAAAGAACAACTCTAAGGTGTTTCTCCTGCATGAATCCTTATATGTCTAACCAAATTACTTTTACGCTCTGTTTTGTATTTACAAACAGAACAACTGTAAGGCTTTTCTCCTATATGGATCTTCATATGTATAACTAATCTAGCTTTGTGAACTGTTCTGTATCCACAGAGAGAACAACCATAAGGCTTTTCTCCTGCATGAATCTTTATATGTGTAATTAAATTACTTTTTCGCGCTGTTCTATATTCACAAACAGAGCAACTGTAACGCTTTTCTCCTGCATGTATCTTTATATGAGTAACTAAATTACTTTTCCGTTCTGTTCTGTATCCACAGACAGAGCAACTGTACAGACTTCCTCCTGTATGCATCTTCGCATGTGTAACTAAACTATTTTTCCACGATGTGCTGTATTCACAAATAGAGCAACTGTAAGACTTTTCTCGTGTATGAATTTTCACATGTTTAACTAAATTACTTTTGTGTGCTGTTCTGTATAAACAGACAGAGCAACTGTACGGCTTTTCAGCTGTATGAATCTTCATATGTCTATCTAAACTATTTTTGTTTGCTGTTCTGTAATCACATATCGAGCAATTGTAAGGCTTTTCTCCTGTATGAATTTTCATATGTTTAACTAAATTACTTTTCCGCGCTGTTCTGTATTCACAAACAGAGCAATTGTAAGGATTTTCTCCTGCATGAATCTTAATATGTGTAACTAAATTACTTTTCCGCTCTGTTCTGTATCCACAGACAGAGCAACCGTATAGATTTACTCCAGCATGCATCTTCATATGTGTAACTAAACTACTTTTTCGCGCTGTTCTGTATTCACAAATAGAGCAGCTGTACGGCTTTTCTCCTGTATGAATCTCCATATGTGTAGCTAAATTACTTTTGTGTGCTGTTCGGTATCCACAGATAGAGCAACTGTACCGCTTTTCTCCTGTATGAATCGTCATATGTCTAACTAAACTACTTTTGATTGCTGTTCTGTATTCACAAATTGAGCAAGTGTAAGGCTTTTCTCCTGTGTGAATCTTCACATGTTTAACTAAATTACCTTTGTGTGTTGTTCTGTATCCACAGACAGTGCAACTGTACGGCATTTTCCCTGTATGCATCTTCATATGTGTAACTGAATGCGTTTTGTTTGTTGCTTTGCATTCACACAGAGAGCAACTGCAAGGTTGCCCTCTACTACAAACACTATTGATGTTATTTTTGTCAAATATTTTCTTTTCATAATTTTCGTCGTTTAATTCGATGTCCTCTTGTTTAATAAATAGCTTTTTAAAATTTTCATTGTCATTCATGTTCTGTGAAACGCACGATGCAGTTGTTGCGCAACTACCAGGCTTGTTTTCCAGTTTCTTGTTTAATGTTCATTGTGTTTGTTTACACGGTTCTCTTAGTGATTATCCAATGAGAGTTTGGTATCTTGGCACCTACAACAAAAGCAGATTGTCACTAACTGGTTATGAATTTAACAATACATATAGCGGCACTGAGAATTGAATAGAAAATATTTTATTCGTTTTTCAGGGCAGCAAATCAAACAAAAACTCTTTTTATCGCAGCCAATATGTCGGAAAGCTTCATCTTTTTATCACGGCAACTACAATAAAGTTTATTGTTGTAGAGAAAACATAAAAACAATCTAATTTGGTACATCAGGTGTAACGGGATAAAACGATAATTACGACAACACGCCAGTTTGTAACGGTACGAATCGGTATTTACAAGCCCAAACAACTAGCGCGTAAGCTAACTCAAAATCGGGAATGTACTACATAGGAGCGCTGCCCCAGCCCGTTACAAAAGAGTTGCCGACTAACTTCAGTGGAGCGAGGGGTGGTTCAACACGAGATCACACAGGGCAACCGCCTAATAAACGAAAAGCAGATCTTAATTGCTAGAGCGCCACCACGATTCCTACTCGGGAAAATGCGTAGGTGAACCCACTGAAGAAAACTTTCAATTATAACCTTGGCAGTGTCCTGGCCAGCGATGCCAAGTGCAACATTATCGGAAATACCTTTAAAAAAAACTCACTAGAACAACTGGACAAGCTCCTTTTACACTGGAAAATACATACACAAATCGCATGCACAATATCAAAAGAAAACCACAGTTAAACAAGCATGAAATGTATTAGAAAAATATTTAAAAATGCAAAAGTTTCGTACATAAACATATGAAATGGGTTAGTAAAGATTAACTATTTGAATTGCGTAACGTCTTAATATATTAAATTTGAAGTAAACTTAACATTAAATACTGGAATGAATTATAACGGTATGAACATTAAATTACTCAAAACTATGGTGCAATTAACAGCAATAAAAGACGGTAATCAGCTAAACATGGTACAATTGCGACATATACTTCAAATGCTACTACATACAGTTGAATAAAATCATATAATCTGACGATAAGGAACTAAACTGACAGGTAAACAACTATAAAAGGTTTAGCAAACGCAAAGATATACACAATGAATGTAACTATGACTGCAACGTCATGCAAATTGTCTCGACACTTCGGCAAAATACTCGGTACACTTGAAATTCGCACTGTAAAGCTACTACAATATTACGATACCTTTCAGAAGCTTGGCTTAGCTATAATCGATGTCCTATGCTACTGCATACGGTCGCTTTCCAAACAATGCAGAAGACACCTAAGAGGACTGCACCAAATCAACGGGAAGCTGCTGGCGACGCGAGACGGAATCATGGGAATTATCCACTACTGAGGGCGAGATCGAAGCCCGCACGGTAAATTGGCAGAACGGCATGAAACGACAAACGGGAGCTTCGGGTTACATGATAAGCTGCTAATGAGTTTTCACGGATAATCCGTAAAACAACGTGCTAAGGGTGCCACCTCACGATAAACGAAAAACTCAAGCTTACATCGGTAAACAACCACGTTATGTTCGCCCCATAGCCAAAGCTACAACACGTGCAGTTCAATAATAAGTCCATAAAATGCGAGACGGACAACACTTGCGTTATCATTATGTGTTTGCGAATAAAGGTTGTTTAACATTATCGCATTAGCATTATTATTTTCAAACGCTGGCAACAGCAGTTCTAGGTATGCACAAGAGTCAGCGGTCCAGGTGTTAATCCATAGCACTAGCAATTTTGGTGAAAAGGTTAAAAAAGACAAAGGAATTAATTTTGTGTGTGAAATACGTTATGACATTATCAAGCCTTCATTGTATTTTTATCCTTTTATTTTAATATTTTTATGGGCTGCTTGTGTTGTGTTCAAATACTGGTGATATTAACTTCACATAAGAATTGGATAGAAAGTTATGGGAAACTAGTTGCGTTTGCAAAATAAGCAGATTAATTCAAGAGAACTAGCAGAAAAGCACCAGGTATCTAAAGATCTGTGGGAATAATCCTACATGACGAGAAATTCAAGTTTAATAAATTCCAAAATCACCACGAACTCAAAGTGTATGATCCTGAGAGGCGCACTGTATTTTCTGAATCATTCTTCGATAAACTAAATAAAGAAGAAAATTTATTACAAAAAATTTGTTTCATCGATGAAGCCACTTTTACCATTCATCAGAATAAATTGTAGGTACTAGTTTCAGGCAAATTTGCATTTGTTTGAGGTCTCCAAAAGTCAAACTCCATGAAAAGTAAATATAGTCCACTCACAGCGTTTCCTCCTTCCAGTAAGCTGTTACATATTTTTATTAGATTGCATGCATGAATTGTGATAAAGTCAAACTGTGACATGAAAAACTACATACATTTTTACAACTGCTTTATTAACATTGTTGCAATTTTAATGTCAAAATGCCGAAAATTTTAGGGAAAGAGACAAAAATGTAACTGGCAACAGTGCAATCCTTCAAAAATCATAACCACAAATTGAAAACAACATAACCCAATTTTGATATGTCTAGTTACTTCGCATGCATACCAACAAAAAACCCTTACATAGCCTTCTCGAGGAAGAAAACATTGTGAATAAATTAAACTTGGGAAATGATATATTGCAAACCAGTTTTTCATCTGGAAACCTCAATATACGTATTTGGAGCTTCTGCAAGAAAGGATTCTAACTGCACTCAAGAACTCGAAATTAGAAAATGTGTAGTTTGTAATGGGCCAATTCGTGTCACCCTATATATACATTTCATACTTTTTGCATATTCTGCTAGTGATAAAACTGAACTGTATTTCTCGTTATGTATTAATTAAGTTGTTACGCATTATAAGTGTCGCGGGTGTGAGGAAATTCGTCAAGACAGCTGATTCCAAACAGTGTAGTTAAAAATAGAACGAAACCCTGAAAAAAACCCTGAGGGGTCCCAGTTACCACAGCCAAAAGCTGCAATTTTGGCCTCAAAGAAGCACACAGCGCTGGCCCCGGCTTCTTGGAAATATTAAAGCCAGGTTAGTTACTATAATTAACTATCTCAGTTTACTGTCGGAACCAGTGACATTGAAGAAACCGGAAGCTTAATAGCGAATGACGCAATCCTGCGCTACATGCGAAAACGGGCATCTTGGCATCTCCGCTAATTCACACATTCTTCGTAAGCGCTCAAACGTATGCGTCAGCTGAATTCAAGAATTGCAACAAGCCAGGCCCGTCTTCAAGGGATTTGTGTTTGAGATTTGAAAATTTTCATGCGGTTTGTGTTTGAACTGTAGCCTCTAATTAAATATAAGGTTCACCTATATTTAATAGCTATCAACGCGAGTAAAAACAGCTTTTGCCAATAGATAATTAAAAAGTTAGGAGCTTGTATTGTTGACAGCTTCACTGTATGTTTTGTCACCGTTTATTATTGGTATTTTATGTACATGTATTTTCCTGTATTTGTGTTTCTCTTACAGATTATAGCCTTTTATGTAAACTGTTGCGTATTTATTGCTGACAGTGTTTGCATGCATAATTTCAGCATTTAAGGTGACAACGAGCAAACCCAGAGCAATATTGGCTTTCCCTGAGCAGCACTGATGATTTTAATAGAGTTTTAGGTACTGTTACAAGTTCTAACAGGATGAAGCTCCACCATATAATAGTAAAATGTAAAAAAATAATTAAATATTGATTTTTTGGATCGGTGGATAGGAAACAAGGTGCTCAATAGGTGGCTGGTACGGTCTCCTGATCTATGTAATTCCATTGAATTATTTCCACTACTGATACATGAAATCCAAAGTGTATTCAGAAATACTGAAAATGGATTAAGAGAAACTGAAACATTGAATTATCACAGTGCCACAGGCAATACTACCGAAGTAAATAAAAAACTCACTCAGAGAATTTTCTGAATGTTTAAACTACTGCATTGTTGTAAATGGTGGAATTTTTGATAATTCAATCTGATTTCAGTATTTGCTTATTTATTGCATTCAATAAATTTGTTTAAAAAAACTAAAACCAAAAGAATTCTTTATTATAGTTGTGAGTGAATTTGAACTTTTATAAAGTAACCACAATGTCACTTAGCAACCCAATTGTTTTTCCTTGTTTGATTTGAAAATACTCGATCTTTCCACATTTTGTGCAAATCTGATTAATTCGGCATGAATAATAAATTTTTACTAATAATCCACTAGTAAGTCAATGCAGCTCCCTATATACTACATTAGTTACTTCATATATTTAACTGCAGATCTAGAATTAAAATACAGATACAACTCCAACTTTAGAAACCATTTAATTCGATCTGCGTTGCAACAAAGACTGCCATAAACTTAGTGAGGGTAGTATATTATGCACCCTTGAAACTCGAAGGTTAAGAGAAGTTAATTTACTACATAAGATTAGCATTATAATTAGGAGTAGCTATTTATTAGGTGGCTATTTCTAATTATTAACAATAGCAATAAAATTTTTTAGGCGCAGTTATTTTCAAACTAAACAAGTTCCAAATTTGATTAAACAAGATTAGCAATATCTTCCGCTGAAGTGTTAACTGCACTTTGTTTAGAACTGAGGATTATTTTGCTTTAAATATTAATAGTTCAAAAAATTGTTGATAAGAAAATCTATTTAAGTTAAATTGAATACTCCACTCGCGAGGAAAAACCAATAATAGTATACTATATAAGTACTACAGGTGAATTCGTCAATTTACTTAACCATCAGCAGCAATACATAACATATAAATCCATACTGTAGTATTAGGGCACTGATTGTTTTCCCCCATATCCTGTTTATATTATGATAGATGTAATGTACATTCAAAAGACTATTATGTTTATAATGACTTGTTTGATAATTTCTGGTGTTAAAAGTCGATAAAACCTTTTAATGTTAATTGCTGATGCACTGTCAAAATAGAAATCTTTTCAATTCAAGTTTTATTACATAAGCAAATAATCTTTACTTATATGTTTTGTAGAAACCAAACTCATGCAGATAAACATTATATTATTTTAAATACTTGTGCAATTATTATACACTTGTAAAGAGTGTCCACAGTGTTCGACAGTGGCAAGATCGACCGCTTTCATTTTATGTATTTGTGAATTTGTATTCGCGTTACCAGTAATAGATGTTAAGCAGTCACATAACTACATTGTTAGATTGTATTGTCAGCACTCGTAGACTGTCAAGGCTGAGGTCGTGAGTTCAAATGTCGATCCAGGCAAGATTTTGTTTTAAATTATCGAAGAATTCCGATGCAAATTTCTTACCCATCTCACTTTTAAATCTAAAATACCCCATTTGTACTCACCCCTAACAATTTTGATAAATCAACAATTCGATTTTAAACGGATTTTCACCGTTTAGGCTTCGCAATTATATGGTCCCCCACTTCTTTGCATATTCTCTTTAACCCAAGTCTTCGCACATATGGTGCGATTATGTATATAACATAGTACCATGGCCATGTGCAACAGACTACAAAGACATTTATCTTACAGGATGGTGTTTATAAGCAACATTAAAAAAGACAACATTACCATAAAAGTTACTGTGCATTTCTGATACATTATTTTTGAGTGTATTAAGTGTTTTGTTACTGCTAGCAATGGTTTCTCATGTTTAATTGTTTATATTTATACCTGAAGCTTGTGATGTACATCTATAGAATGAGAAAAGACATCTTGCCACCATTCCATTCGACGCTAGACTAGGAGTTACATCAAGGTTCTACAATAAGAGAAAATTAATATTACGAATGCTTGCTTGCCAATGGCTGAAACATTTATAGACATTTACAAAAATTATACTGTTATACAGTGCATCTGACAGCATACACCAGAGCAAGGTTTGTAAGTTATGTTGTAAAACAAAATTATATGGCGCTGTAAGCAAAAACAGCTTATGAATTGTAATATAGTCAAAATCAAGAATTTATTAATTTAAATGAATGGGTTTTAAGTGATGGATCTGACAAGGATTGCTGTGCAGCTCAGGTCGGAGGTTATGTAAAGGCAACATTGATCCTTGGCAGAACTTACCAATGGCTTTTCCCTATGTTGCGTATGCCGTCAAACACACTGTATACGATACACACCAAATACACCCCCAGTAAACGCAGTTTTGCATATTTTAGAATAAATATGACATACCACTGCAAGTATGGTCTGAAATAATGTAACCAAACTCCTGTAATGATAAATCATCTGAATAGCGATTAGTAAATGGTTGATATGTCACGATTTAATTTTTGCAAGTGCCTAATATAAACAACTATTATTAAAACACCATTAATACAACCATCTTAGATTAGTTGATTTTTTATATTATGCGCTTCCTTGGTCTACTCAAGCGCAGAAGACCTACTACACATGAGGAGCAGGGAGAGGAAACTTGAAATTTGCATGACAAACACTTTAAACTTTTTAACTAGGTCCCTATACCATTTCAACTCATGACTCGCTCATTAGATTTGTATTTACTTTTATATCGGTAAGTCCTTATTTTTATTCAAGGCTCACGGTTTTTAATTGTTAACATTAATTTTGGATTATGTAAAACATTTCAAACAAAAATAAAATAAAACCAGTTATTGATATTTTCAATACCACCGATTTTGAACTTTCCCCATTGTTTTAGTTATTATTTGCTGTTAGTTTCTCTTGCTTGGTTTTTATTTTTGGAACTTTCCCTTTTCTTAAAGTTTTTAATACTTTGTTACCTACACAGCGTTTGGTTTTTTTATGTCTCCCTCCATTTTGTCCACAAATTATTGCCATACTTTATTATTAGCTTCTGTTACCATGTCCTTCACTTTTGTTTTTTGTTGTTTATATGTATTATATTTGATTTTTGTCTTATCTGCTCTACAGCTTTTACTTTTACCTGTGTTAGTTTTTGTTCCACCACCTCGTTCTTTTTTATTGGTTGTTGCAGTTGCAGATATGTTGACGTAGTCAGGGTACTTAAAAAACAATCAGTTATTATTAATAAAAAATACATTATCTGACAGTCAGTGTTCTCAGTTTTTATATCCGAAATCTACCTAATTCTCGACATTTGGCGCCCAACGTGGACCAGCACAATTTGTAGTTGCATATGAGACTGAGGAGAGGATTAATATGGATAAGATTAAAAAATCAAGAAAGGTAATCAGAGGCTCACTTTCGAGATATGTCAACACGCTGACTGAATTATTACCAGCAGAAGTTCCTAATTTTGTTGAAATACTTGCTTTAATAAATACGGTTGAAGCAGTTTGGAGAGATCTCTGGGAAAAAGATGCAGAAATATTTGAACAGAATTGCCTGGAAGCTGATCAGGTTTCCGTTGCTTTGCGCTGGTGGTATCCCTAATTTTAAGCACATAAATGAGACTGCATTTATGTTTTACGCCAATGTAGTTAATGGCACTTAAAGGGACGACAATAAACTACCCTGAGGGACTCAGCCTCACGTCCCAATGATATTATGGCTTAGTAGCAGGGTAGCGACGTAGTGAATGAATCAGACATTAGATTCAGATTGATTTTATTACAAAAATAAATGGTCTATTTATACAAAACAAAATAGCATAGCTAACCCACAAAACAAAGTGCTTGATTTGGGTAGGCGTGATTAGCTCGTATAAATTACCTTGTTGGAAATGAACGTTCAAAATGTTTGTATGGTAATTGCACAGCTTACTAATGACATTGGTGGCGACTTGATACACACTGATGATGTGGATGTTCAATCGGTTGGAGTCGGTTGCCTTATACGTACCATTTGTCCATGTTGTTGATTGCCCTGATTCCTTGGTTTAGTTTCTCTTGAAAATGTTCCAGCTTCTGATCGATTCGTTTTTCGGTTTCATTAAATCTTGAAAGTGCTGACAACAAGAATTTGGATTGTTGACTGTCCATTTTTATTAATTCCTGTTGATTTTTGTCGAGTCTATCAATATCTTGATAGACTTCGTCGTTTACTCCAAAAATGACGTGAGTACAGTCCCAAACACTCCTAGTTTCTCTCGTCTTGTTATGATATCTTCCATACTAGTTTTTATCCATTCCATATGTCTTTTTTGTTCTAGAAGATGATGCACTAGTGTCTTGCATAATGTATCTTCGGACAGTTCTTTTGCAGAGTTGCAGAGATTGTCGAATTTGTCCATCATGTCGGTAACCGTTTCAAAATCTTCTTCGAACTTCCCCCTCTCGAACTGGATTTCGATCCTGAATGTTCCTTGTTCATTCTTCCCGTGTCCAATATGTTCTACATAGTACCCGCTGTCTAGTTTTTGGATGTTGAATTCTGCCTTACTTAATGTATTCGTAGTAAGGAGAGTAAATATGAGTAGAAACATTTTCCATTTGGACGTGACAGTTTTCTTTGGCACTGGGAATGATTGTGTGTGGGTGCTGTTGGCCGAAATTTTCTCTTCAGACTCTGGTTCCTGCGATTCTTCGTTAGTTGTTGGTAATGAAATGATACTGCCTATGGACCGTTTTAATTGATGTCCTCCTGATTTCTGGATTGTTACCACTCGTACGGATCCATCGGTTGCAAGATGAATGTCGGTAACTCTTTCTAAGGGCCATTTACTAGAATTGATATTTTCTTCTTTGATTAACACTAGGTCACCAACTTTTATGTTCTCCACCGGTTTCTTCCATTTGTTTCTTTGCTGTAATCCATGAAGGTAGTCTAAGCTCCATAATTTCAAAAAATCTTGCTTTATATTTTTGGATTATTCTACAGCGATTTGGCAGATTTGTTGATATTGGTGTGCTGATTGGGTCCGGTGGTGATATTATCTCTCTTCATATCAGGAAATGGCCTGGTGTCAATGCAGTGGTGTCTTCAATATCATTGCCTTGTGGACACAGAGGACGTGAGTTTAAGCAGGCTTCGATTTGGCAAAGCAGAGTTGTCAATTCTTCAAATGTTAGAGTAGCGTTGCCAATGGTTCTTTTCAGATGATGCTTCATTGATTTCACTCCTGCTTTCCATATCCCTCCGAAGTGTGGGGCTACTGGAGGGATGAAGTGCTATTGGGTACCAATGGTGGATAAATTTTCTTGAATAACTGGGTCTTCCATTGCTTGACGGATCTCCTTGTCCAAGACTTTTCTTGCTCCGACGAAATTTGTTCCGTTGTCGCTGTAAAGATGTGCACAGCGTCCTCTTCGGGCGATGAACCTCCTGAAGACTGCTAGGAAGCTGTTAGTTGTCATGTCGCTGACGGCTTCTAAATGTATTGCCTTGGTTGATAGACAGACAAAAACAGCAATGTACCCCTTGGATGAAGAATGCCCTCCTTCCTTGGATGTTCGAATTTGTATTGGACCGGCATAGTCGACTCCTGAATGGAAGAATGGGGGGGTTGAATTGACTCTAATTGATGAAAGATTCCCCATTAATTGCTGGGCTGCCTCTGCCTTGAATCGGATACATCAAAAGCATTTCTTGATGCTGGAGCTGACAGCTTTCTTCGCGTTGATGATCCAATATTTTCTTCGGACATAGGACAGTGCGAGTTGAGTGCCACCGTGTAAAGTGCGTAAATGTGCCTCATGGATTATTAATTTGGAAACATGATTGGAATAAGGAAGAATAATTGGGTGTTTTTGTGGTAGGACAAGGTTGAATTTTTTAGTCTTCCTCCAACACGGATGATTCCATGTTGATCGATGAATGGATTGAGATTGGCGAGTTTGTTATTGGAGTCCACAGATCTTCTCTTTTGGAGTTAGGATCCTCTTGCCCTCAGAATAGGGTCAGTGCCTTGGACGACCTTAATGAGTGTGAGGATGGTGTCTTCCATTTCTTTAACTGATAGACATCCTGGTTGAATGGGAAAACGTCTACACTTGTTGATGAATCTTCGGCAGTAGGATACGACTCGTACCATTCTTGTCAGAGACGAAAAGCGATGAATAACTTTGTTCTAGTCTTGATGCACAGTGTAACCCTTCGCTTCTTTATTGGTTGTTGCGGTATCTGGTTGACATGGCCATAACTCTTTGCTAATTAACCAACTTGGTCCATCCCACCATAGTACATGTTCCTTTAATTTCCCTGAACTAGTGCCTCTGGTGATTACGTCTGCAGGATTTTCTTTGGATTTGACGTGGTTCCAATTTTGAGCCGGAATCAAATGGTTGATTTCGGCTACGCGGTTTGCGACGAACGTCTTCCATCTTACTGGATCTCGCTTTATCCATCCTAATGCGACCATGGAGTCTGTCCAGGCGAAGGTAGATACCTTAGGAATGTCCAGTGCTGTGATTACCCTTTGTAATAGATTGGAAAGTAGTACTGCTGCGCAGAGTTCCAGTCTGGGTAGAGTTGTTTTTGCTCGAACTGGTGCTACCTTGGATTTGGCTATTAATAATGATACCTTGGATTGGCCTGATGAGGTGATGATTCTGGTGTAGACCACGACCCCAATAGCTCTTTCGGAAGCGTCACAGAATCCGTGCAGTTCCATTTGGGCTTCTTTTTTGGTAAAATCCACCTTCGTAATGTAATTTCTTCCACCGATTTGAGTTGAGATTTGAACGTTTCCCATTTCTTCTGGATACTTTCTGAAACTGGGTCGTCCCACTTAATATTTTCGAGCCATAGCTCTTGGATGAGTAGTTTAGCAGTGATAATGATGGGTGCTAACCAACCCAATGGGTCGAAAATTTTAGCGACTTCGGATAATATGGTGCGTTTTGTGGATTCCTTCTGCTTCACATCCACCTTGAAGCAAAACACGTCTTCATATGGGGACCAATAGACGCCCAATGACTTCTTTACGCCGTTCTCACTTATTTCGAAGTATTTTTGCTCCTTCAATTCTTCGGGTAGTTCTTGTATGATGGCTAATTCATTACTGCACCATTTATCTAGAGTAAAACTTCCACGTTTTAATAAGGAAATTAATTGACCTTGCTGCTTGATTGCTTCTTCTAAAGTGTCGGCTCCGGAGAGCACATCGTCCACGTAGAAGTCTCTCTTCACAACTTCTGCTGCTAATGGAAATGAAGATTTCTCGGCCTCTGCTAATTGTTGCAAAGTTCGGATGGCAAGATAGGGAGCTGATGCTGTTCCATAAGTGACTGTGCATAACCTGTATTCCCTGATTGGCTGTGATTGATCGAATCTCCATAAGATTCTTTGATACTCCTGGTCTTGGCTGTCCATCTTGATTTGTAGGTACATTTTCTCAATGTCCGCAGAGAAGACGACCTTGTGAGCCCTCCATCGGAGTAGAATGTCGACCAGCTCTTGCTGAAGTTTCGGTCCAGCATACATGACTTCGTTTAAGGATTTTCCATAAAATGCTTTGCTCGAAGCGTCGAAGACGACACTGAGCTTGGTTGATGAACTTGCTTCTCGGATTACGCCGTGGTGTGGGATGTAATACTTGCCACTGTTTTCCTGTTTTTTTCTACCTTTTCCATATGTCCTAAATCCAGATATTTTTGCATGAATTTCTTGTATTGGATTTCCAAATCTTGATCTTGTCCCAGCTTCTTTTCCAGATGCAATAGTCTTGCCAATGCCGAGGGTTTGGACCTTCCAATGCTCACTGGAGTTTGCTTGATTGGAATATTTACTATGTATCTTCCATCTTCGTCTCGCTGCACTGTGTCTGTGAATTTATTCTCACATACCTGATCAAATTTTTCGTTGAGTGGGAACTTCTTCTATATTCCAGAATTTTTGTAACTGCTCGTCTTCTTCAATTTTGGCAACCATGGTGTTGACTTTAATGCTGTCGTTATGTTGTCTTCCAATGGTTCCAGATAAAATCCAGCCCAGCTCGGTATTCTGTCCCAAGATGCCATCCTTTGTTTTAGTGATTCCTTCTAGAATTATTTTGGAATATTCTTCGGCGCCTAGAATTATATCTATAGGACCAGGTTGGTTGAAGGTTGGATCGGCGATGAAGATATTGCTCCAGGAATTGATATTTATATTTGGGATAGGTGATGAAGGCATGGCTTTTGTAAGTTTAGGAAGTACTAGTAAATTGACAGGTAGGGAAAAATTAATTGAAAATCTAGGTGTGATCAAACCTGGAATTTTCCATTTAGCAATTTTTGGCTCGCTGTTCCCGATTCCTGTGATTTCAGCTCGAACTTTGGTTCTGGGTAACGCCAATAATTCGGCTGATGCTTCCGTGATAAATGACCCCTGAGACCCGGGATCTATTAATACTGGTAATAGATGAGTAATCCCGGATGCTGCCTTTACTTGAACCATTGCTGTGGCGAGTAGAACTTGGCTCTTCTGTGCGCCTAAATTGGCGGTGATGATGTCCGACTTCGGCTTCTTCTCTGGAGCGTTGGAAGTCTTCATGGCTGCTGCATCAGCTGACGTCCTCATCTTTTGGGCAGGGAGCGGCCTTGATGGTGGCTGCGCCTTATGAAGCAGTGTATTATGCGGGAAGCGACAGATCCTACAATTAAAATAGGCACGGCATGGTATATTTGAATCGTGCCGCAAGCGTCGACAGCACAATAGATAGGTTTTTACTGCTTCTTGTTTTTCATGGGTAGGTAGCCTCTGAAATTGACTAGTTGTCCATGTAATGATCTCCATGGCACAGCTTGCAATTTAGGGATGCGGAAGCGTAATTCTTCTGTGGTTTTTCCTGCGTTGGCTTTCGAGCTCCATCAATGGATTCCAGGGATTGGAACGGCACTTGCAGGAAAGCCATTAAATTTTGGTGACCCTGAACTTCGTTTGGACATTGAAACTACTGCTCATATAATTTGTTGGTTTCGGGATCCCATTTTCGAGCGATAGCTCTGTTAATCCACGGACCCCAACTGTCGGTGGAGATGCCTACATTTTTTATTGCGTCCACACATTCCTTGATGGAGTCGTGCAATCCTTTTAACCCTTGGGCTGACTCTTTGAAGAGGACAGGCAGATCGAATATGGTGTCTAGCAATTTAGTTAGAATAAGGCGATCATTTTGATACCTTTGTTGCAGCAGATTCCAGGCGGTGTTGTAGTTTGCTTGGGTAACAGCTAGATGCTGGATCAGTCGGCTTGGCTCTCCCTTGACATGCGTCTTTAGATATTGCATCTGGATGACATCGTCCATGTTCTGGTTGTTATCTACTAATTTAGTGAACAGGCCCTTGAAAGTAGCCCATTCCTCATAATTTCTCTCGTATACGGGGATTTTGACTTGAGGAAGCGAGATGGCTGCTGCTTGCTCGTTCCTTGTGGGTGCTTGCAATTAAATAATTAAATTTCTATACCTGTCTTCCAATGTAGTATATTCAGGACTCAAGTGCATTTGTTCTGAAGCCATGTCGTTAGACATAACTTCTTCGTCCATATCGACCACACGATCCCATTTTTCTCTTAATTCTCCTGTCGTGATGGCGAGCCCTTCTAATTCTTGTGTTAGTTCGGCGTCGTCCATCGCCTGCTTAAAATTCTGAATCCGAATCTGTAGTTTTCGGATACGAACCTTTTGCTAGGGATTGGCCACCATTTCCTCTTGCTTCCTACTTACGGAGGGGTTAGAAATTTCAGTTGATTTTAAACACCTCTGCAAGTAACTTTTTGCTTCGCCGTATATGGCTTTAATTTGATCGTAATAGCTTGTTGTAAAATAATTATGAGTTGGAATAATTAGCTGCCCCATTTCTGCATGATTTTTAGTTGCAGTGTTCCAAAGTTCGTCCAGCGTCTTGTTGCGACTGGCGATGTAGGCTTCGTTTTTTCGGCTGACAGGGTTCTTTTTGCTGTTAGACAATACTTGTTTTATCTTCTGCAAGAGCTCTTCTTGGGCGACAGCTAATTTGTTGAATTCCTCCATGTTGTTAGCCATTTTTTGGGAACTGGGTGGTTGGCAGATGTTGTCTTCTTCTAGGGATGCTGGTGACCCTTGGGATGTGTTTGTTCTTTAGTTGGAGACAGATTCGGCTCCAAGGACCGTGAACAGAATTGCCTGGAGGCTGATCAGGTTTCCGTTGCTTTGCGCTGGTTCTATCTCTAATTTTAAGCACATAAATGAGACTGCATTTATGTTTTAAGCCAATGTAGTCAATGGCACTTAAAGGGACGACAGTAAACTACCCTGGCGGACGCAGCCTCACGTCCCAATGATATTATGGCTTGGTATCAGGGTAGCGACGTAGTGAATGAATCAGACATTAGATGCAGATTGATTTTGTTATAAAAATAAATGGTCTATTTATACAAAACAAAATAGCATAGCTAAGTCACAAAACAAAGTTCAATTATTGTGTAGATTACTACAGCGCGTTTAAAGGTACGAAATAGCAATTCAGCACTGTAAGCTGATTGTATTTCCGTGTGCGTTGGCAAGCCAGAGCGGTGAACTTGTTTTTAGTAGGTCGCTTACGGCATGAAATGCCAAGTTGCAAGTTTGCTCCGGTCTTTAAACTCGATGCTTGCGAAACAAGATTGGTTTTTTAATATTTCGTAAATGTGAACTGAAATTTGTTTGTTTAATTCAAGATTAAACAGATCTAAATCAAACTGGCGAAATTATGAAGCAAAACTGGAGATTAAAACTGCTTGTTTATGAAATCAGAATTACATTTAGAACTTCTGACTGGATTTCGTAAATTTTGTTATTAAAATTTATGTGTGTTTAATTCAAATTTAAACATATTTGATTTAATTTCTCGACATGGAAGTAGAAGATGACATTCTTGAAGCAGAGTCGGTTAGCAAGGACGAATATCGCAGAAAGTACGAAAAAGTCAAGGTTGTATTATCTGATCTCGAATGTAAAGTGAATTATAATAAACAAGAATATACTGTACCCCTTACCCAAGAAAAGCGCCCTTCACTGTTTTCCATGAATACTTCGATACTCAGCATCACTCCGTTTCGCTGATACAATGAAATGCCTACGACCATAGCTCAAAAGTTGATGTTGCCTTCATTTTCGGAGGACCTATTGTATGAAAACGATCCAAGACTTCAGGAAGGTTCCGGGCGACCGGAATCGTGTACACATACGAACATACATCCCCCGCACAGCACGTTTAGGCACCCCTTTCGGTTGATTGATCTAGTGGGCTGGGATTTTCACCAAAAGATCCGCACCGCCGAGACGGAGATTTGATATAGTGGGTTCATTAGTCGGTTGGCTCGAATTTTAGAGAATTTTTTCGATATGAGAGAATTTCAATACTTCGTACACTTCGTGTCGAAGTAATGAGGGCAGTAATGCTTTAGAATCCTCATACAAACACGCCTTTTATCGAAAATTTAAACTTCCTACAATTGAATTTAGAAAGCTAAATGGTGACTTAAAAGAATGGAAGCCTTTCTGGAGCCAGTTTAAACAAATAGACGATGATCAGAGCATAGCACCGAGGATAAGTTTAATTATTTGTTTCAAGCAACAGTTCCTGGGTCCCGAGCTAGGCAAGTTATGGAAAGTTTTCAACCTTTAGGAAAAAATTATACGTTAGATAAACAGGCACTTCAGGCACGGTTTGGGAGAGGGGATCTTCTTATTGAAGTTTATATTAGAGAACTTTTAGGCTTGATTTTGGACAATTCCAGATCCTCAAAACGTTCTTTGTCTCAGTTGTATAAGTTAGAGTGTCACTTGCGTGCCTTAGAAACATTAGATGTAACGACGGCGAAATGTGCATATATTTTGTGCCCGTTGATAGAATCGTGTATGACAGAAGATTTTCTCCGAGTTTGGCAGAGAAGTTCATTTTCGAACGATATGGAAAAGGCAGAAGTTCGTCTTACTGGGCTGATGGAGTTCATGAAACAAGAAGTACAGAACGAAGAACGTATTTCTGTAGCGAAGGCAGGTTTTGGATGGTTCAAGGGAAACTGAATAAGAAGAGAGAAAACTTAAGATTCCCATCCGAGTTGGTTATCCCCACTGCAATGGATCTTCTTACTACTCAAGAAAGTAAACCAAGTTGCATTTTTTCTATTTCGAGAAAGCATTCCAGTATAGACTGTTTCAGGGCTAGAAATATGTCGTTAGATGAAAAGATGCAGATTATAAGAGAAAAAAGGTGCTATTTCATTTGTTTGAAGGCCATAACTCCGACCCATAACTCCAAGAAATGCCGATACAGGCTAAAGTGTGCAATATGTAATACAAAGCATATTTTGTTGCTATGTCCTGATTATCAGAAAACTAAAACTTTCAAATCTGTTTCGGTAAAATCAAACGTTGAAGACAGTGTACCTACTGACAATATTTTGGCCAATGTTATATGCGATACAGGTGTACTTCTCCCTACTCTTGTTGTTTTGCTGAGAGGAAATAACTGCCAACGGCCGGTAAGAGCTGTCATAGATACCGGATATCAGCGATCCTACATCTTGAAACAAACTGTGGAGGAAATGAAATACCATCCAGTCGTACAGGAAGCAGTGGTTCATTCATTATTTGGAGGTGGAAAGACAAGTATCTGCATGCACAATAGATTCAGGATTCACATCGCTAATTTAGGTGATCGTTATCGTTGCAACTTCGAGGCTATGGACCAAGTGAATATTTGTGGGAATTTACCTCATGTCATGTACCTAAGGGAACTTGGATGAAAGAACTTGCAGGTACCAACATTATTTTTTCTGATGTTTCCGAAGATGCTGGACCAATAGAGATATTAATCGGTGCTAATGTTGCTGGAAAACTCTACACAGGTAACCGGAAGGAGTTATCCTGCGGACTCGTTGCAGTAGAGACTCAATTAGGTTGGACGATTATGGGAAAAGTTCCTAAGTGCACGTCTAAGGGTACTATAGCTATGGTGGTTACGAATATGCTTGTTAATGATATTAATAATGCTGACTTTTGGAAACTTGAATTAATCGGCATTACTGATTCTTCAGAAAAGAAGACAAATGTGGAAGTACATACTGAAGCTTTACGACATTTTTCAGAAACATTGACAGTAAATTCTGGTGGGCAGATATGAAGTAAAGATGCCTTGAAAGGAAGGTCATCCACCTCTGCCTACTAATTATGGAATGGCTCTTAGGAGATTAAGTGCAACTGTCAGAAAATTGAAGACTGGTGGCTATTACAATGAGTACCAACATGTTGTAGATGAATGGTTGGAAGAAGTTATCAAGAGGGTGTGGGAAACCGATGCAGGCGGACACTACTTGCCTCATAGGTATGTAGTAAAAAAAATAGTACAACCAGAATTCGACCCGTCTTTGATGCGTCAGCGCATGAGAAGGAGCTGAACTTGATCGAACAGATACCTCAGTTGTTGCTTCGGTTTAGGATGAAAAGAATTGGCGTGGTCTCTGATATTAGAAGAGCTTTTTTACGGTTTGCGGAAAGTTCGTTCCCTAAATTTCGTTCCCCACATTTCGTACCCCACATTTTGTTCCTGGAATATTTCGTCTCCCCACATCTCGTACCCGGAAACGTCGTTCCCGAGCGAGCTCAATTTGTTGAAAAACGAGTGCAGCAATAGGAATGCAGTTAGAAAAATGAAAGATATTTTAATTAATTTATTTATTATAATAAACTTATAGTATGTCTCCGGATTGAGTTTACAAGAGGGAATTAAATTTTATTTTTAGTTTTACATAAAAATGTTATAGGAATTCAAATTCTTGCTGGGTTTGTAGAGAATTTTAAGTACATTTTCAATTTTTCAAAAATAAGTCGGCCTTGACAGTTAAGCAAAAATTATTTTCTTTTCAGGTAAACTACCCTTATTGTTCATAATGCGGCAAAATATTACTAATAAAAGTTGTTCAGAATGAGAAATTATGGCCGTATACAAAATATAAGGAAGATTAATTAAAATATCTTTCATTATCTAACTGTATTCCGATCGCTGCACCCGTTTTTCAACACCCTGTAATCTAAGAGACAAATTGTGCTCGCTCGGGAACGAAGTTTCCGGGTACGAGATGTGGGAAGACGAAATATCCCGGAAACGAAATGTGGGGTACGAAATGTGGGGAACGAAATGTGGAGAACGAACTTTCCGTATCCCCGTTTTTACAGATCAGCTTGCAGCAAACCAACCGAGATTTTTTAAGGTTTCTTTGGCACGATAAGGAGGATACCTTGATTGTTTTCCGATACAAGCGAGTTGTTTTTGGTGTCGTCTGTAGCCCATTTTTACATGGAGGAGTAATCCGCCATCTTTTAACATCCGAGAAGACTAAGCATCAGCAACGTAGCAGTAAATATTCCCTGACTATAATTGATATACTTCTAAACAGTTTTTATGTCTACAATTTGGTGACAAGCCTGGACAATAAATCTGATGTGAAACAGCTTATTAGTGAAGCTTGTTCCTTAATGAATGAAGTAAAAACCGAATTAAGGGGATGAGAGTGCACAGAAATGGACAGCACTCAGAATAATTGTTGTACAAATGTTCTTGGTTTGACGTAGAACCGAAAACACGATACATTAGGAATCAGTGATAACTGCTTGAAATTCTCTGAGAGGAAAGTCACTAAAAGAATTACTTTATCCATGGCTCATAAGATTTTTGTCCCTATAGCTTTCACATGTTCAATCACGCTATGTCCAAAACTTCTTCTGCGGGATATGTGGGAATCAAAAACTGGTTGGGATAACGAGGTTGATAACCAGATTAGATATAAGTTTTTACAGTGGGCTGAGAAATTGCATTATTTACACGATGTTAATATTCCCCGGTGGCTTGCAAAGATTATTGGACCAGCTGAATGGACTCTTTACACGTTCTGTGATGACAGCGAGTCTGCCTACGCGTGTGCAATTTTCTTGAGAACAGCAAGCGACTCTGGGGTCAACGTTCAGTCGATACAAGCCAAAACAAGGATTTCACCTAGGAAAGGGGTAACAACTCCACGACTGGAGCTACTTGCAGCTACTATAGGAGCTAGACTATATTCAAGTATAGTTGAAACGTTGTATGAAAAGTGTGTGCCATACTTTTGGACTGATTCTTCCACTGTATTAGCATGGATTCTGAGGGAAGATAAATGGGCAACTTCCGTGTGGAATGGTGTAGAGGAGATCAGAATGTCTAGAATTGGGTAGATTTTGGATATTAAAACTGAGAACACTTACTGTCAGATAACATATTTTTTATTAATAGCAACTGATTGTTTTTTAAGTAACCTGACTACGTCAACATATCTACAACTGCAACATCCTCCCACTGAGGGCCATTTATCTAAAGTTTTTCGCAACCAGTCGGGTCCCTCCCACAATGAGGATTGCAAAAGTTGTCTTCTTGAGCAACCTCTAGAGGGTAAATCAGCTGGAATCTGCGCACCAGGGACATGATGCCATTGATCTACTTTTGTCTTCTTCCCTCAGAATTCATGCTAATACAGTGGAAGAATCAGTCCAAAAGTATGGCACACACTTTTCAGGCAATGTTGTAACTACACTTGAATATAGTCTAGCTCCTATAGTAGCTGCTAGGTGAAATTCTTGTTTTGGTTTGTATCAACTGAACGTTGAGCCCAGAGTCGCTTTCTATTAGCAAGAAAATTGCACACGTGTAAGCAGACTCGCTGGCATCACAGAACGTGTGAAGAGTCCATTCAGTTGGTCCAATAATCTGTGGAAGCCACCGGGGAATTTTAACATCATGTAAATAATGCAATTTCTCAGCCCACTGTAAAAACTTGTATGTAATCTGGTTATCAACCTCGTCATTCCAACCAATTTTTGATTCCCACATTTCTCGCAGAAGAAGTTTTGTACATAGAGTGACTGGACATGTGAAACCTATCGGGTCAAAAATCTTATGAGCCATGGATAAAATAATTCTTTTAGTGACTTTACTCTCAGAGAATTTCAAGCAGTTATCACTAATTACTAATGTATTGTGTCTTCGGTTCCACGTCAAACCAAGAACATTTGTACAACAATTATTCTGAGTGCCGTCCATTTCTGTGCACTCTCATCCCCTTAATTTGAATTTTACTTCATTCATTAGAGAACCAGTTTCACTAATAAGCTGTTTCACATCAGATTCGTTGTCCAGGCTTGCCACCAAATTGTCGACATAAAAACTGTTAGAAGTATATCAATTATAGCAAGGGAATATTTAATGCTACGTTGTTGATGCTTAGTCTTCTCGGATGTTAAATGATGGCGGATTACTACTCCAAGTAAAAATGGGCCACAGACAACACCAAAAACAACTCGCTTGTGTAGGAAAACAATCAAGTTATCCTTCTTATCGTGCCAAAGGAACCGTAAAAAATCTCGGTCGATTTGCTGCAAGCTGAGCTGTAAAAAAGCTCGTCTAATATCAGAGACCACGCCAATTCTTTTTATCCTAAACCAAAGCAAGAACTGAGGTATCTGTTCTATCAAGTTCAGCCCCTTATCCAAACAGTCGTACAATGCCGGAGAATTCTTCTCATGCGCTGACGAATCAAAAACGGGTCGAATTCTGGTTTTACTGTTTTCTTTTACTACATGTCTGTGAGGCAAGTAGTGTCCGCCTTCATCGGTTTCCCATACCCTCTCGAGAACTCCTTCTTCCAACCATTCATCTAGGACCTCCTGGTACTCATTGTATCAGTCATCAGTCTTCAATTTTCTGACAGTTGCACTTAATATCCTAAGAGCCATTTCATAATTAGTACTCAGAGGTGGATGACCTTCCTTCCAAGGCATCTTCACTTCATATCTGCCCTCAGAATTTACTGTCAATGTTTATGAAAAATGTCGTAAAGCTTCAGTATGTAACTCCACATTTTTCTTCTTTTCTGAAGAATCAGTAATGCCGATTAATTCAAGTTTCCAAAAGTCAGCAATATTAATATCATTAACAAACATATTCGTAACCACTATAGCTATAGTACCCTTAGACGTGGGTACACGTAGGAACTTTTCCCATAATCGTCCAACCTAAAGGAGTCTCTACTGCAACGAGTCCGCAGGATAACTTTTTCCGGTTACCTGTGTAGAGTTTTCCAGCAACATTAGCACCGATTAATATCTCTATTTGTTCAGCATCTTCGGAAACATCAGAAAAAATAATGTTGGTACCTGCAAGTTCTTTCATCCAAATTCCCTTAGGTACATGAGGTAAATTTCCATAAATATTCACTTGGTCCATAGCCTCAAAGTTGCAACGATAACTATCACCTAAATTAGCGATGTGAATCCTGAATTTATTGTGCATGCAGATACTTGTCTTTTCTCCTCCAAATAACGAATGAACCACTGCTTCCTGTTCGACTGGATGGTATTTCATTTCCTCCACAGTTTGTTTCAAGATGTAGGATCGCTGAGATCCGGTATCTATGACAGCTCTTACCGGCCGTTGGCAGTCATTTTCTCTCAGCAAAACAACAAGAGTAGGGAGAAGTACACCTGTATCGCATGTAATATTGGCCAAAACATTGTCATTAGGTACACTGTCTTCAACGTTTGATTTTTCTGAAACAGATTTGAAAGTTTTAGTTTTCTGATAATCAGGACATAGCAACAAAATATGCTTTTTATTGCATATTGCACACCTTGGCCTGTATCGGCATCTCCTGGAGTTATGGGTCGGCGTCATGGTTTTCAAACAAATGAAACCGCACTTTTTCTCTCTTATAATCTGCATTTTTTCATATAACGACATATTTCTAGCCCTGAAACAGTCTACACTGGAATGGTTTCCCGAAATACAAAAAATGCAACTTGGTTTATTTTCTTGAGTAGTAAGAAGATCCACTGCAGTGAGTATATCCAACTCGAATGGGAATCTTAATCTTTCTCTCTTCTTATTCAGTTTCCCTTGAACCATCCCAAAACCTGCCTACGCTACAGAAATACGTTTTTCGTTCTGTACTTCTTGTTTCATGAACTCCATCAGCCCAGTAAGACGAACTTTTGCCTTTTCCATATCGTTCGAAGATGAACTTCTCTGCCAAACTCGGAGAAAATCTTCTGTCATACACGATTCTATCAACGGGCACAAAATAGATGCACATTTCCCCGTCGTTACATCTAATGTTTCTAAGGCACGCAAGTGACACTCTAACTTATCATACAACTGAGACAAAGAACATTTAGAGGATCTAGAATTGTCCAAACTCAAGCCTAAAAGTTCTCTAATATAAACTTCAATAAGAAGATCCTCTCTCCCAAACCGTGCCTGGAGTGCTTGTTTAGCTAACGTATAATTTTGTCCTAAAGGTGGAAAACTTTCCATAACTTGCCTAGCTCGGGACCCAGGAACTGTTGCTTGAAACAAATAATTAAACTTATCCTCGGGTGCTATGCTCTCATCATCGTCTATTTGTTTAAACTGGCTCCAAAAAGGCAACCATTCCTTTAAATCACCATTAAGCTTTCTAAATTCAATGGTAAGAAGTTTAAACTTTCGATAAAAGGGGTGTTTGTATGAGGAAATCATTACTGCCATCATCTTGTTTATTATAATTCACTTTATATTCGAGATCAGAGAATATAACCTTGACTTTTTCGTACTTTCTGCGATATTCGTCCTTGCTAACCGACTCTGCTTCAGGAACGTCATCTTCTACTTCCATGTCGAGCATTAAATCGAATATTTCTGCATCTTTTTCCCAGAGATCTCTCCAAACTGCTTGCCGTATTCATTAAAGCACGTATTTCAGCCAAATTAGGAACTTCTGCTGCTAATAATTCATTCAGCGTGTTGACGTTTCTCGAAAGTGAGCCTCTGATTAGCTTTCTTGATTTTTTAATCTTATCCATATTAATCTTCTCCACAGTCTCTTATGTAACTACTAATTGTGCTGTTCCACGTTGGGCGCCAAATGTCGAGAATTGGGTAGATTTTGGATATTAAAACTGAGAACACTCACTGTCAGATAATATATCCTTTATCTAATAGACTTGTCCGTCCGTCCGTTCGTCCGGGACGCTGTTTCAGCAGCCAAACCGTAAGAGATATCGAAAAAAGTTATGGAAGTTATATGTTTGGAATGGTCATGTCAGCTCAGGAACCGAATTTCAGTCACGTGACACTTCCGGTTTTCGAAAAATCACATAAAAGACCGTTTTTCAAATAGAACGCGCATTAAATAAAAACTAGCAACCCAGTGAGTCAAATGTCTCATTTAAAAAAACAAAAAAGACCGTTTTTCAGATAGAACGCGTATTAAATATAAACTGTACCCAGACCTGGAAGGTGTCAAAGTGGTTGCCTAACCGATCGACGTTTTAAGGCGCAGAGGGTCGCAGCTCCGTTTGGCTGCTGAAACATTTTTATTTAATACGCGTTCTATTTGAAAAACGGTCTTTTTTGTAATTTCTCGAAAACCGGAAGTGTCACGTGACTGAAATTCGGTTCCTGACCTGGCATGACCATTCCAAACATATAACTTTAATAACTTTTTTCTCTATCTCTTACGGTTTGGCTGCTGAAACAGCGTCCCGGACGGACGGACGGACGGACAAGTCTATTAGATAAAGGATGTTTCAGCAGCCAAACGGAGCTGCGACCCTCTGCGCTTTAAAACGTCGATCGGTTAGGCAACCACTTTGATACCTTCCAGGTCTGGGTACAATTTTTATTTAATACGCGTTCTATTTGAAAAACGGTCTTTCTTGTTTTTATTTAAATGAGACATTTGTCTCACTGGACTGCTAGTTTTTTTTAAATAACAACTGATTGTTTTTTAAGTAACCTGACTACGTCAACATATCTACAACTGCAACACAGAAAGAAGACAAAAGTAGATCAATGGCATCTTGTATCTGGTGCGCAGAATCCAGCGAATTTACCCTCTAGGTCTAGAGGTTGCTCAGGAAGACAACTTTTGCAATCCTCATGGTGGGAGGGACTCGACTGGTTGCGAAAAACTTTAGATAAATGGCCCTCAGTGGAGAGTGTCTTTGATGAAGAGACTATTATGAAAGAGAAGTGAAAGTCGGTGATTTCTTCTTGGCTGTGTACTCGTAAAATGCCCTTCCAGAAAGACTGGTATTATACATACTTTTCGAAATTTGAAAAAATCAACCGAATGATAGCTTGGATTTACAGATTTCTTAATAATCGCAGAGTTTTTAATGTAGATCACGTTATGAAGAAGACAGGAGGAATGTTTTAGTGGAGTTACTGATAAAACTATTGTCTGCCTGCAACCGTTTAAGGATCACGGTGGAGTCATCCGTCTTAAGATAAAAATTTCTCACAGACCTGATGGCTATAATTTTAGATTTCCCGTTCTTCTACCTAAAGGGCATCCAGTGGTTACACTTATTATAAGACAGGTGCATGAACACAATTGCCATGTGGGAGTTCAAGATTTACTTGCCATATTGAGAGAAAGATTTTGGATAATGGGTGGAAGGAAGGCGATAAAATCAGCCATCGTAGGTTGTGTTGTCTGCAAACGTCAACAAGTAAAACTATTTGAATCTCCTGCCATCCCTCTTCCTGTTGAACGTGTCCGTGATGCAGCAGCTTTCGAAGTTACGGGTATTGATCTGGCAGGACCTATTTTTCTTAAGAACAGACAAAACGCTTGGATTTGTTTATTTACATGTGCTGTAGTACGTGCTGTTCATCTTGAGCTGGTTGTGCCCTTGAGCACTAATGAATTCCTTCAAACTTTGCGCCGATTCATCGCAAGGAGGGGTCGCCCTTCGGTTATATTTAGCGATTGCGGTAGTAACTTTATAGGTACCTGTAATGCATTCTCAAAAGTAGACTGGAAAAATGTGTTGGAATATCGCAGTGTACAGCGAATCATATGGAAGTTTAACCCTCCAACAGCATCCTGCTGTGGTGGCTGGTGGGAGAGACTAATTGGTCTTATGAAACATCTACTGAAAACAGTATTAGGGAGGTCTTCTCTAAACTATCTTGAAATGGAGACAATTCTCTGTGATTGCGAGAGCGTGTTAAATTCTAGACCACTAACTTATATATCTGATAATACTCCTGAGCCTACACCCATTACACCAGCCATGTTTATCCAGGACATACGAGAAAATAGAATACCTGAATGCGACGTGCTTGAAGCAAGTGATCTGGACAAGAAGACCAAAAGACGCTATAAGTTGAAAGAGGATTTACGAAGCCGTTTTAGAAGTGAGTATCTCGGTCAGCTGAAACAACAGGCTGTAAAGAAGAAAATTGACAGAATTGAACTGGGCCAAGTTGTCTTAATCGGTTCTGACCAAACTAAAAGACTGTATTGGCCTCTCACAAAAGTTGTTGAATTAATCTCAGGAAAAGATGGTGTTACGAGAGTCGTACGTTTAAGAACATCTTCTAGTGAAGTTTTGCGACCTCTACAAAGACTCTATCCTCTGTTGGAAGCACAAGATAGCTTGAATTCTGCTTCTGAAGAAAAAATGATACTGAAGAGACTTGCCAAGCAAGATATAAAGCCTCGCCAACCAGAAGTGAAAACTAGAAGCGGAAGAGTAATTAATTTACCTAGTAAATTATTAGATTAATGATTTTGTGAAATTGTATATTTGTATTGCATTTAGCTTAAGTTAACTCCAAGTGTTCTGTTAACTTAGGTGGGAGGATGTTGCAGTTGCAGATATGTTGACGTAGTCAGGGTACTTAAAAAAGAATCAGTTATTAATTAATAAAAAATCTGGTGTGACACACTCACACAACTTCCTTTTACAGTGATCTTATAATTAGTCAAAAATTTCATTTTTAATTTTTAACCATTTGTTAAAAATTTAAAAAAATTACAAATTCTACAAAAACGGTACAAAATCGAGTGTTAGTTGAAGAGACAAATTTTCTCTAGAATTTTAAGGTGAATTCAAAAATGTAATAATATACCGGGTGTTTTATTTAAAATAGGAGTTAATAAAAAAAATAGAAAATAAAACAAAAGAAACCCACTTTAGAAGTATTCAACTAGAAAATCACCTATCTCACATCAATACACATTAAAAATGTAAGAAAAATATAAAGTTTAAAAAAAATCGTTAGAGCCGTTTTTGAAAAAATCGAAAAAAACTGAAAAATCACAAGAGTAAACACCTACTTCCGGTTATGCGATTTTCTTCAAAAGCTTGCTGTCTCATCTACATAGTACACAAAACTTATATATGAAGTTTCAACGCCATACCTCTTTTCGTTTTTGAGATATTCTGTTCACAGACAGACACACACACAGACACACACACAGACAGACCAATGAAAAAAAATATGTTTTTTGGGATCAGGGGACTCTAAAACGTGAAGATCCGTTGAAAACTCAATTTCGAATTTTTGGGGTGAATCCAATACTTCCTTTATAGTAAAAGGAAGTAAAAATACATTATCTGACAGTGAGTGTTCTCAGTTTTTACATCCCAAATCTACCCAATTCTCAGCATTGGTTGTTGACTTTCGTACTCACCTCATTCGTTCCTAGCTGGGTCAGACTGCTGTATAAGATCTTGCCTATTGCGCATGTTCGCTAGTCTGATTCTGACTGGTTGATGATTAATGGAATTCACGCCACGTAAAAAAGCAACGGGTTCAAACAATTCACCAGCAATTCGCTGTGTTGTTCTAGCGTGTTTAGGTTAGTTGCAACCTTTGATAGTTTTTGTTTAAATTAAATGCCCCATAAGATTGTTTTGGAACCGCTGATCACATTCATGCCTGGAGGTCGAATTTTGATTATGCGCTATAGGCAAGACCTAATACTGCAGTCTTACCGCTAGCTGCTTGGGTAATTATTTCCTTAAACATTTGACATCTTTTTTACTGTTCTTTGTTTCAAATTTGTTGTTTCACTATGTCCTAATGTGTCTACTATTTGTTCATACTTGTCTGCCACTTCTTTTTATTTTATTCTTTTTTATTACAATATGTACTTACGTCCTACGTTTCTTGTGTTACTATTTGTTTTTCTTGCCCTTCTTCTATGTCATCATCCTTTAGCCTTTTCACTTTTGCTTTGACAAGATGGTGATTGATACATATTTCTGCCCCTCTTTTTACTCATGGTTTTTCAATAAGCGGTTTATTGTGGTTTTCTACTAATAAATAATATATGATAGGTGCTTTTCGAGTAAATTTGTAGATGTCCTTGTTTTTAAAAAAGGTGAAGTTATACCGGGTGACAATGGGACCAAGGCCATGTTTATATTTCCTTTATTTATGAATATATTTGGATAAAATTTTATACGAAAATACTAGATATAATTTCTGATTGATCGATAAATATAGTCAAAATAAACGACTTTCGGTTTCCCCGGAAATAGCAGTAACTTTAATTATTTAAATTGATTTCCTGTATATTTTGTGTTTTTAGGAATCTACGATCAAATTACATACAATGGTCTGGCCAACTTGTCATTTCTACAAGCAAAAAAATTTTTTTTTAATTTTATTTTTTACCATAGAATGCCGGGACTGAACATGTGTTCTAATTGACTCTAGCAACTCACAATAATAGCTATTTTATCAATTGGACCACTAACAAACCCTAAATGAAAAATAAAATTTGCTAAAGTTGTTTTCAAGAAAAAGTAACTTTTTAAGTAGCACCTATTAAGAGCCATCTTGCTATTAGACACCAAATTTAATTACCAATTTATCTTTATGTAAAACTGAAAATTAATTAATTGATAAATTTTATTAATATTTATGTGCAATACCTAGTTAAGCAAATTTCGCAACACTATTGTTTGAAATTTAAGTCGTAGTTTTCGAAAAACGTCAAATATGTAAGGTAATCCATTAAAAAAAATCAAAGTTAGTGTTATTTCCGGTGAAACCGGAAGTCGACCGTTTTTATTACATTTGTGTGTCAATAGGAAATTATGCCTAGTATCGTTGTATCCAATTTCATCTAAATTAATTCATAAGTAAAGCAGATAGATGCATGGCCCTGGTCTCATTGTCACCCTGTATATCGTACAATCTCTTTAACCTATCTCCATTATTATTTTTGTTTTCTTGATATTTTCTTATTACATTTCTTGGCCCTTTCTTTTTACTCTTACTCTTCTATTGAAGTCACCTGCCACAAAATAATGATCCTTTATTACTTTCTATAACTATTGCAAGTGGTCCCAAAATGCATCTTTTATTTCTTTTGTGTCATCGTCGTTGGGTCTATAAACTTCTATTATTGTTTTATCTTCTTTAGTGAACTGGATGTGAAGTGTTATTATTATTTCTGACAATCCCTTCCAATTTCTAATTTCATTTAAAATTTTATTTTCTCAAAATCATACTTAGGTACATCATATTCCAGCTGCTGCCCGATCAGCTCTTGGCACTCCACTATAGCGTAATACTTGCCCGTCTGCTATTATATCTCTCCATTTCCTTTTGTCTTAGTCTTCTGTAGAACTAATGTGTCTAATTCAACCCGGTTGAATTCATAATTCACCTCTTCTTCATCCCCTTTCCAACTTCTTGAGTTTCATATTCCTATTTTCCATATGTTCTTTGTTTTAGTACTTACTTCTATCTGCCCACGCTTCAAAATCGGTTACATTTCGTATACCTTGCCTGTCTTCTATCTCCATTATGCCGTTCTAGTTTTTTTTTTGGCTTTGTATTTTCTAGATTTCTATAGGTACTTTTATTCCATTCCCATTCTATCCACCTCTGATTATTTTATTGTATACAATTCTTACAAATTTTTCCTTTGCTTGCTCGTCCTGCTGCTATAGTCTAATCTGTCTTTCCTTTTTTCCTCTTTCTTTGTTAGATCATCATTAATGTATATTTTTACTTTTTATAATTATATTACACATATTAGTTCACTTATTTTTGTTACTGTTTTGGGTTTTCTATCAATGTTTTGTGCTCTTTCAATAGGTTGTCCATTGCTCTCTTTAGTAGGTACTGTTGGTTTGTTTGTATCTCTAACCAAATTGCTTTTCTTTTTCTTCTGTGCTAACGCTTCGAAGGTTCTGATATTTTGCAATAATTTTTTATGTACAAAATCTAAATAAAACATAAGGCACTTTAAAAAAAGAAGTAAAGGCTGTTAGAGTTACTGGGTTTTGAACCTATATTTTCTCGTCCTGAAGATAAAAGGTTCAGGGTAATTTCAATTCTACAACTAGAGACTCTTCAGCCAAGAGCGGAAATTTCAGGATGGGTGAGAGAAAGGAGGAGTGAAAAATGAAACGGAGGCCAGGAAAGATGGAGAAATACTGCCCCGGCATTCGCCTCAGAGAAGGTATTCTGTTGACTCAGAAAAACCACCTAAAAACCTGAATCAGAGCAGACGGCCACGGGAATCGAACCCACGACCTCCCAAATGCTAATCGCCCAGAACCAGAGCCTCTTACTTTTGTGCCACATCCATTACATTCATTTATTGGTAGAAAACTATTGACCGCGACTTGAAAACCGAATAACTTCTTGTTGTGTATAATTCGAAAATGACATGGTAGATAACGTGACAACTGAGAGTAGCTGCACTAAATCATAGCCAACCCTAATCAGTTTCCTTAAGGAACATCAAGGTGTATAATTTATTACAAATTACAGGTGGTTATGCTTAGACATGTATGCATCCTTCAGCCTTCCCTTTCTACTTCTTACTATTATGAAGTAGGTCTTTTACACTTGAGTAGATCAATACGTCAACGAGTGATATAATATGGCGACTTTGTTTTCATTGTAAGCTTAGGTGTAAATCACACCGTGTCATCTTTGTTTTAATACAGTAGTATTGTTCTGTGTACAGTATACAGTTGTTACCACTACGCATTTGCGAAAATGATTTACTATTTAGCAATTTTTAGTCAGATGATGTCTGTTTGAGTAAATAGAACGTACCTGCTGGTCTGATTCGTGTGTCACAAATGTGTTAATTGGGTGCATTACATGCACGTAGCCTAGATGCAGTGCCTACAATTTTCAAACCCTCTAGGTCTGGATACAACCTCTTGTATTTTGGACTGCGTTTGGTATGTATAGTATGTACCGTTAACAATATATGAAAATGTTTACATTTCAGCAAGCAACTGATTAAAAGCATGAGTATTATGAATATTCTCTTCTTTCAGAACCACCGCAAAACTCCCAAGTGTAGCATTTGATACAATAGCAGCGAGATGTCTTGCCAACTTCTCCAGATTTGCAGTACAGGCTTCAGGTAAGTATCGTATGTAAATAATCGTCACTTGAATATGGGAAAAAATTGTTAGTGGCAGTGATGCGTTGTTGAAAAAATAGTACCTGTTTGCTCGCCGATCAGCAAAGAATCCAAGTTCTCAAAGGGAGTGTCCTACTTATATACTATAATACCAAAATACGTAAATAATACAACTGTTTTTTCCAAAGTACATTATAGTCATAAAATTTAAATACACACATAAGTAAAGCAACTAAAACAACAACTGGAAAATATTTATGTAAGTGTGAAAATAACTGATGATTCCGTATTATGTCGTTTGGAAAAAGTTCCAGAACGTGTTCCACAGGAAATACACCAGTGGTTAATTGTGATGGTTAAAATAACTGGTTAATTACTTGGGATATTGCCCTATACACTCAAACAACCAATAAACTGCTCAAGTACAGGTCTAAAGAGTAGCTTCAGCACTGCGAAAACAGGTTGACCTTTCGCCAAAACCAAATAGCGCATGAAGGTGCTCGGGACCTTAGCAACAACTTTGCCCTCTTTCAAAATTTCGATATCTGTAGCCGTTCGAAAGTTACAGGCGATCCAGACAGACAGACGGACGGACAAAACGTTCGCATAAGTACGTTGAAGCTACTAATAACGTGAACTGTTCATCATAGTTTCCATGGAGATAATTGAATTTCGGTAATAATTTTTTAGACGACCACGTATGAAAGTAACATTATCGCGACAGCAGCCTACTACAGAAAGTTGACAATTTCATACACTAGCACGATATTATATCGTGCTAGTCATATCGTAACGGCACAAAGTTATTCAAATCACGGTCTCCTTAATTGTGTGACAAACGTCACTTTGACGTTTGTCACACAATTCAGCAGACCGTGATTCAAATAATCCAGACGCTTTTGCTTTATTCGTTGCTCTGCTTCCAACAAGCTCTAATTTTTTATAATTGTACCAATAATAATATAACGATCAATTTTGCAAACAAAATAAAAACAATTCTTAAAAATAGAATTTACTTTGAGTGGTCGTCTAAAAAATAGTGTTCATAACTATTACACTACCAATGTGGCACGTATTGATGCTCGATATATTTTATATCATCATATCTTGTCAAATCAGTATGACACAATTCCTGTGGTGTGGACCTACACTGTGTTCATCTTAGATTGTATGCAATACTTACCATGTTTAAAATTACATGTTTGACAATTTCAGGTACTTATTCAAAATTTATACAAATTTCTAATAGATTCGTAGTTTTGTTATAAAACAGTGTTAAAGATGTAAGGAAAAACTGTGAGAGTCACTGAAAGCAGGGGGTGATAAACAAGTAATCATGATTTTAGTAAGGGAATATGCATACAAATCATTATTGTAATTGTCAGAAAATAAAATTAGTTATAGAATTGCACAACAGACTGCAGTAAATAATTAAATAAATAAAATAACACAATTTAAAAAGTAAGTGTTTAAAGTGGGAACAATCTACTCTTACACATGCATTAGCCCGAGGTAGTCAAGATGCTTGGGTTCTTTCGAAAAGTCCAGCATGATTTTGAATGGCTGCTGCAGCGGAAAAGATATTTTTGAAAATTATTGACATCCCTAAGTGGTGCACGATAGGCTTACTCTGGAAATTGAGAACTGGATGACCAATAACAGACCCAGGTCTACCTACCCATCTGTTGTGATAGACTCCATTTAAATACTGAATAACATTGCGGCTGACATGACAAGGGGCTCCGTCATGCATAAGCTGTGCTTCTAAAGTGATCACCTCAAAGTAAATCATAAAAGCAGACACAAAATAACTAGCAAAACGTAAAAATATATGTAATGATTCAGTAGTTAGTAATAAAAGCAAACTTAATTGCAGAAGTAGTACTATTAAGAAAACTAAAAACGTTATCATTAGAATCATAAAGTAAACTAACGGAAGTAACAATTAAGAAGCAAATATACCAGGTGGTTGGTCATACCTTTGAACAAAAGCAGTTTGCATTACTTGTCTGTATCACGGTTATACATATTTTTGCTCATAATTTTTTTGAAAAAAATGGCAATCGTACCAAATTAAAGAGAATAATATTTCACGTTGTTTAATACTAAAAACTAGTTGTATAATGTTATTTTTGCATAAAAGTATAAATGTAGATATTCTAAAATATGAGTTGCTGCACTAGACAAAAAACAAAATGTGTTTGTTGACAACTTATTATGGATGCAGTTTATTCTTAAGAAGAAATAGTATTCATTATTACAACTTTTTATGCTGGTAATTACCTATGTTCAGAGGTATGACCTACCACTCGGTATACAACATTAAGTTAACGTTAGGTAACAGTGAAGACATAGTCTAAGTTTTGAAAAACGTTTGACTATCATTGAAGATATTGCTATGCTTTGGCAGCAATTTACTATACGCAGCACTCTCTTTAGAGGAGAATGAAATTCATAGTTTATACGTGTTATAGAAATCACAAATGTACATTTAAGTCTCCTCTCTTAGAAAGGTACAGCTCTAAGTATATGTGGAGCATGTTTTTTATTGTTAACTAGTTTGTATACAAGTACGGCGGAGCCAATGCTATGTCTAATTGCTAGAATACAAACTATAAATTCATTGAGCAAAAGTTTGTAAGGTCTCATATGGGAATATATATTATGCTTTTTGCAGTACAAAGATGTTAGAACCTTTTTTTGCACCTTTTCAATTTCATTCTGGTACACATTATAGTATGGGGACCAAATAACAATTCCATATTCTAATGATTGTCTCGCATACAAATTATATAAATAAATAAAAGATAGAGAATTAGTAACATCAGTTTATTTGCGCAGTATGAACCCCAGAGATTTCTAAGATTTTGCAACTTAGAATTTGAAGGTTAAAAGTTGTTTAACATTCAACATAATTCCCAAATCTTTATATTACAATCAAAACACGGAGAAAATGAACTTCGCCGTATCCGCTCCTTTCGCCAGCTTATTCACTCGCTCGTTGACCTCGATGCCGGAACGCGCCTTTACCCAGTGGAACCGAACTCGTCCCAGGAGCGCCATGGTCGCCTGTTACACTTTAGCCTGGAGCTCCGTCAAGTTGCGAGAGTCGCAGTACCGTCATCGACGACCTACTGTCTAAGAGCACCGACACTCTCGCGAGCTCGGGCCCCCTTTGCTCGATCAGCTTGAGTGCCAACATCAAAGCAAGCAACTCGCGTTGGAAGATGGAGCTCCAGTCTGCCAGTCTCCCAGTTCTTGTTTGCAGCTCTCGTTCATGGTCGAAGGTCACGTACGCTGCTTCCGCTCTGCCATCGTTGAACTTGGAACCATCAGTGTAGCATCGCGTCTCCCATGCTCTCTTCTCGCCGATCTCACCAGTATCTGTCGGGTGGTCCAGCACTCGTTCGTTTGCCAGTCGTTCCACGAGGGCGGTTGCTCTGCGGTCGGATATCGCATGTAACACAAAGTCGACCGGCAGTAGTTCGCTCAGCACTATTCTCTGTCGACACAGTTCTATATGCCGCGACCGCTTACGTGGCCGCACTCAGGAGCTTCCGCGATTGGTGGACCTTGCAGCCCCCAGCGTAAACCGGCGACACATAAAGCATCACCGGCTCGACCGCCTCGCGATAAATCGTTGCTAGTGCCTCGGACCGTAATGCCCACCTCGTCAACCTCGTGGCCGCCTCTATTCGATTCGCAGTCTGCATTCCTTTGTCCACCACCGCATTCACGTGACATTTTCACGTCATTTCTCAAAGAACACACCCTCTGACTCACTATGGTTAAAACCCAATTTAGAGTCGGTTGCCCACTCGTGCAGTTTTTCTAATGCCATTTTTGGCCTTGACTTTAAAGCCATATATTGTCACGCTCTCAAAATCAAAGCCGTGTCATCCGCCAATCCAATAATTTTACACTTCTCCGGCAAGCATTTCTTATTGGTTCCAAAAGGTAGGCCTCGAGCACGAATCCTTGAGACACTCCCTTTAGACCTCGCTTTCGATCGTCTTGTTAGGAATCTGTATGTGCGCTTCTCTCTTAGAGAAATAGCTGCAAAACAAACGCAACCAGTTTTTCGGAAAGTCGCATCTGTATAGATTCCACAGGATGAGAGGCCACAAGGCATTGTCAAATGTCCAGAGTGATCACGACTGATTATTCATCCGCCGCCTTCGCGTTTTTAATCTCCTCGACTACCGCCTCGACCGCGTCATCCGCCGACTCTCTTCTCGCAAAACCGAAATGCATGTTGCTGAATCCGCTCGCGTTCCTAACCATGTGCTCCACCCTCGTGGTGATTATTCTATGAACACCCTTTCCGGCAACAGGCTGATCGGCCGAAAGCTCCGGGGGTCCGTCAGTCATCTTTGCGTAGTTTAGGTATAAACTTCACCATTTGGACTTTTCAACACCTTGGAAAAACTCTTAGCCTCACGCACCTGTTGAACGCAGCCAAAAATAATTTCAGCGTGAGCTCGAAATCACGAAGCGCCGCATGCCGTCGCGATCTCCTCGCCAGGATCCGTCGTTGCCCTCGCGTCCCGAGTATGTGCGTAAGAACAATTTTCCGGGTCTAATACTTTCCGCATTGTTAGCTCAAAAGTTCACTCCATATGAACCTTATTTTCGCTTAAGTCGTATATCAGCGTTTTGCAGTGCAATTATGTTCGTCGAAATACAATTCTCCGTACGCTGGTTTCCTAAATTCAAGCTTTGTTCTCGCGTGCAAAGCGACGCATTTTGTCTTATCGCTTTCTTAGAATTTTGCCATTCAGACAGGCCAAAACTTTCCCGAAGCTTCAGGCAGAATTGCTTAGTCAAGATTTTATCAGCGCGACGTTTTTCGCATGGTCCCCATAAGCTAAAGAGAGCCAGCAGTTAAGTCACGCCTGCGTGGTCTTATTCCGTTTCCGCGTCTCAGCCCGAAGCATCAGTCATCGGTCGACACTCAGAACATTTAGAGGTGTGGGTCGTTGATTCCGGCGGGGCTTCGGCCTAGTCGAAAGTAAAAAATTAGTGAAACTGTATGTTGGCCGTCGTCAAGCGCCTGTGTCAGTGCCGTGAAATGTTTAGCCCTTGGGTTTCTTCTGTATCGTGGAACTGGTACCTCCAATTACGCCTGAGGCGGATTATTAAGTGAAAAGCCTCGTTTATGTGCTAAATCATCACCGTAGTGGAGTCTCGAATTTCCGTACTGCATCTACCTGTCGTAAGGTGCTTCACTCTTTCCGTCCCAGGGATTTAACGTTATCACATCTGCTTAAATACCGCCGTTATGCAGTTTTCCTGTCGTTCTTTTTGAGACATAGTTGAGGTGCGACATGCAGCTACAAATGGACACCAATGCGTAACGTAGGGATTTTTTCAACTCAAGGTATTTGTTAACTGTTAACCGTTGTACCGCCTACACATTTACATTGAAGTGATTTCCGAAGTGTTTGAGCAAATTGCACCCTTTGGTTGATTTAAATCGTAAGATGTTGAACAGTACCGTCAAGTGTTTTTGTCTACATGTTGTTTTGCACTTTAAGTTCAAGTAACCGTTGTTGTAGCACTATTGGAGTAATTGGCGCTAAATTTCGTTCATACAACGTAGTTTGTAAAAAAGGCTAGCCAAAAATTAACTGGAACTTAGCACTTTTTTATAGTTTGTAGAACCAGGTTAGTTCTTTGACAGGAGATGGAGCTTATTTTCGTTGTTAAGAGATAGCGTGAGATGGCCATGCCTAACCACCTCGTTACGAACATTTGTAGCTTTTGTTCACCAATATCAATTAATATACGATCATTTCTAAAGCTATATTTAATTAACTTCGACATTGCAGAACTATATATACAAAAATGTGCCGTGTTTTTTCGACCTATTATTAAAAACTACATTCGTATGCGTTTAACAAACGTAATTCTAAACACTTGGTTTGTCATTTGACCCACTAGCCTTGCAAATTTGCACTGTTTGTACGCGGCGTGCTTCGTAATATGACCCACTGCACTTGTAAAACTGCAGTGTTTGTTTATAAACACGGAACCGGCACTCGATTGCATGCGTTCCTTGCATTTGTCAATTTCACTTTTTTTACATTATTAATTTAAAATCCATGTTTTAAACGAAGTTTAAACATTCTGGCCGCATAACTTGATGACTGCCGGGGCTCCTGTGGTCAGGCGTCTGTCGCAGGGGTTGCTTTGTTGGCGTTTTCCTTGGCATTAGGTGTAGCGTACAGGGGCTCTAAGCTGAAGTCATATTGGCCGGCGTTGAGTTTCTGTTTGTGTTGCTCTTTGGTCCGGCAGGTGCGTGTCCATACAGCTTATGCTGCATAAACCAGGAGTGTTATTATACTGCTGACAGAACCTGTCGTGATGGATAGGTGTCTCCAGTTGTATTGGATAGGTCATGTATTGTCTGCTGCTGACGAGATATTAACAAGCTTAAATGATCCGATGTTTCAGGGCTAGGTTTCTCGGCTAAGCTCGGATACTCGTTTCCCATTGTGTCTGCCTTTGATGTGATGTTGACTTGCAGAATTTTGTTAAAGGTTGCAACGACCGGGATTGTACTAAATGATAGTGCGTACAGGGTGTGTTGTCCTGTTTGGATGTAGCACTCTGGAGCGATCTGGATTACTCCGGTGTCTTCAAGAATCACTTCCTCTCGTATGTCGTTGCAGATGATTGCTGCAGATGATTGCTGCACTGGTGACTTTGTTGGCTGTTAACATCCTTGTATTTGCCTTGTACAGTTCTTTCCATCCTATAGTGGTGATGTTGTAGCGATGTGTGCTACATGGCACTTTTTCCAAGCGTTGATACATCTCGCCGATTATCCAGTTGGGGTTCTTCTTGACACTATTTATGATTGTAGGTGTACATAAATATTTGTGCTCCTTTATTGGAATGCTGACTTCGTATTTGGACGGTGGTATGCTAAAGTACTGCTGATGGTTGTAGGCCACAGCTAAGAAGTACGGGCTGACTTCTAGGGTTGCATACTCTCCGTTGCTGATCCTTCTGGGGATGGCGGTGACCGTGATGACCTCATATTCGGTTACTTCAGTAATATGAAAGTATCCAAATATCTTAATCGCTTCCTCGGTTTGTCCCACCTCCATTTTGTATACTGGCGATGGTAATATTCGTAGGTTTGGTGGTAACTTTAGGGACAGCTGACTAATTATTGCTGCTATTTGAGCTGGTGACACAAACTCAAATAAATGACTTCGCTTCAATACAGCGTCGAGCAACTTCTTGTATTTTTCTGCGACTTCTTGTAAAAAGTTGTTGGCCACTTGATATGCTGATAGCACGTGAACATTTATTTTATTGGCGTCGATGGATCTGTACCAGGCCTTCATTTCGTTAAGACGGTGGATTCCTTGGTTGAATTTTATTCGAAAGTTTTCTAACTTTGTCGTGATCATGTTCTCCGTTTCGTTCACAGTGGTCATTGCACCTAGCATTAATTTTGCTTGGTGACTGGAAACGTCGATTAGTACTTGCTGATTTTTATCTAAATCAGCGATGTCCTTATATACTTCGTTGTTTACTCTAAACACTGACGTCAGGAACCTTTCCAGTAATCCTCTCCTTGTGCGGTGTTTGGTTATTGTCCGGATGCTCCTCATGTGCAACAGGATATTGTCTTGCTGTTCCGTTATGTGGTGCATGAGATCCTTGCAAAATTGGTCTTCCGTCATTTTGCTGCTGTCGTCGCATAATTACTTGAATTGTGTTGCGGTAGCGTTAATCCCATGCTCGTTTGTGGTAAAGGCAGATATCGAATTACCAACGTGTTCCACATATATTCCACGTTGTAACCTCTGCAGCGTAAAGTTCGCTATATTGCCGGGAATTATGTGACACATCATGAGTATGCACATTATTACTGCTGAATTTGCTTTCATGTCTCGTTTCCGTGTTGATCTTGTGGTAGGTCCGGAATTGCTGATACTTGTTTGCACGGATTGCCTTCGTTGCTTACAGGTAGCTGACAAATTTTTGTTATGGGTCGTTTGAATTGAGCTCTGTCTTTGCCCTGGATTGTCACTACTCGTATCAGCCCATCCTTTCCTGGATGTGTTTCAATTACTCGCGCTAATGGCCATTTGTTTTTCGAGATATTGTCTTCTTTGAGGAGTACCAAATCCCCTACTTCTATGTTCTGTTTCGGAACTTTCCATTTTCCACGTTGCTGTAACCTGGATAGGTACTCCGTCGACCATGTTTTCCAGAAATCTCTTTTCATTTTCTGTAGCAACTTCCATCTGTTTAGATGATTGTCAGTAGCGATGGTGTCTTCCGGTTCGGCTGGAGTGCTTGTCCGATCAGGAAATGTCCTGGTGTGATTGCTGACACATCGTTCGGATCGTTGTTCAATGGTGGCAGTGGTCTTGCGTTCAGACAAGCTTCAGTTTGATATAACAGAGTTGTCATCTCTTCGAAGGTGAGCGTACTGTCTCCGATGACTCGTTTGATGTGGTACTTGATTGACTTCACCCCTGCCTCCCAGATACCACCCATGTGGGGGCTTGTCGGGGGGATGAAATGCCACTGGATTGCTTCGATGCCCAACCTGTCCTTTATTTGGGTGTCCAATAGCT
The DNA here is from genome assembly GCA_940337035.1 of Agriotes lineatus. Classification (NCBI taxonomy): domain Eukaryota; kingdom Metazoa; phylum Arthropoda; class Insecta; order Coleoptera; family Elateridae; genus Agriotes; species Agriotes lineatus. Next base: position 42,038 of record CALNHX010002143.1, on the reverse strand, counting down.
TGCTTGCTCCCACAAAGTTGGTACCATTGTCACTATAGATGTGGGCGCACTTTCCTCTTCTTGCAGTGAATCTTCTAAATGCTGCTATGAAGGCATTAGCTGTCATGTCGCTCACTCCTTCGATGTGTATGGTCTTTGTAGCCAAACAAATGAAAATAGCGATGTACCCTTTGAAGGACTTGTTGCCTCTTCTTCTGGATACTCGTATTTGGATTGGTCCAGCGTAATCCAGTCTCGTGTGTGTAAATTGAATGGATGGTGTCACTCGTGCAGGGGGCAGTTGACCCATTAGCTGGTGGATCGGTGCTGCTTTATGTCTTGCGCACGTCATGCATCTGTTGATGATTTTGGAAATGGCTTGCTTGGCTCGTACTATCCAGTACTTTCTTCTTATGAAGGCTAATGTTGCTTGATTACCTCCATGTAATGTCTGGTGATGAGCGTCCCTGATGATCAGCTTGGCCACATGATTGCTGCTGGCTATGATGATGGGATGTTTCTCATCGTAAGGTAACAGCGGGTGCTGTATCCTTCCTCCCACTCGAAGAATTCCATCCTAATCATTTTGCTGAATGATGAGCATCTTTCCATTACATCAGATGCCTCACTGATCGCTGCATGCACCACTACCTGCCGAGGTTTCCTTCTTTCTTCTTCAGTGGTACCCACCACTGGTGTCTGGGCCTTTATTCGATCCTGGGTGTCTTTATTTATTAACCATTCAGGGCCATGGAACCATAACGAGTGGTCACATAATTTGGACGGTTGCACTCCTCTTGTGACCAAGTCTGCTGGGTTGTCTTCAGTATTGACATGATTCCAGCACTGCTTGCCGATGCACTCGTGAATTGTAGCAACCCGATTTGCCACAAAATTCTTCAATTTTTCTGGACTACCTTTTATCCAGGCTAGAGTAATCATTGAGTCTGTCTAGGCATAGAGCTCAATGTTATTTAACTCCATGGTTGAAATGGTCTTCTTCAATAATTTGGCTAATGATTCAGCCGCACATAATTCTAACTTTGGCAGCGTCTTCTTCATTTTGAGGGGTGCCACCTTTGATTTGGCTGTGAGTAACGTCACTGTTGTGGTCCCTGATGGTGAAGATTTTTTCATGTAGTTCGCCGCCCTATAAGCTCTCTCTGAGGAATCACAGAAAACGTGCATCTCCATGTGGACATCCTCTTCATAGTTTGTCCATCTTGGAATGTGTACCTTTTCTGCCCTCGGTAGTTTTTGCCTGAATCTTGACCATTTTTCTTCTATATCCTTGGGTAATTCTTCATCACATGAATACTGTCCGACCCATAACTCTTGTATTAATAATTTAGCAGTTATGATGACTGGTGCTAGTAATCTCAATGGGTCGAAAATCTTTGCTATTCCTGATAGGATCCTCCTTTTGGTTATTTCGCCCTCTGGCTGCTGCTTGACTTTGTATTGTAGTAAGTCAAGTGTTGGTGACCAATGTACTCCCAGCGTTTTCCTAGTCGCATCCTCCTTACAAAGCTGTCGTCAAGCACGGGCTGCTATTACAGCGCCCTCGCCAAAGACAGCCAAATATTGCTTGCAACTGTCCCGAAGGAACCTTCGACTAGTCGTGGGTATCCTATCTGAACACTGCACTCTAAACCAACATATGCACAGGATGAGACTGGTGGACAGCCCAAACTGTCGCGGATGCAACGAGGATGACGAGACAGCAGAACACGTTCTGTGCCACTGTCCAGCTCTCGCAAGAGTCAGAGGATCCATGTTGGGGGACTTCTGGCCCGATATGGTCAGAATTAGCAACACTCCAGTTGCGGTCGTCCTTAAGTACATTCTAAGGATTGGATGGCTTGAGTCATACCCAACTTGGAGAGCTGCTGGGAGGTAGCACAATAGGCCCACTTAATGCGGCCTAAGTGCGTGTGAGGTAACTCACCCTCCATTTTTAATCCAGAATCCAGAATCCTCGTTGTCTCCTATTATGATGTTGGTGCTTTCTTCAGAATCTCGTAGGTGCTAGTTCATTTTCTTAGATTGAATCCTCCAGTTTTCAACATCTTGGTCAATTCTTTTTGGATGCTTGTTGCGTCTTCTTCGGAACTGGCTCCCGTTAGAAGATCGTCTACATAGAAGTCTCTCATGGTAAGCTCAGATCCTCTTCGGAAGTGGTGTTGTTCATCTTTGGCTAACTGCTGCAGAGTCCGGACTGCTAGGTATGGAGCCGCGGTTGTGCCATAACTCACCGTGGTTAGCCGATATTCTTGGAGTGGTTTTGTTTTCGAGAATCTCCATACTATTTTCTGGAAGTGCTGATCATCCTCAGCTATATGTATTTGTCTAGACATTTTCTTGATGTCTGCGGTTAGTGCAAACTTGTATTTCCTCTATCGCAGAAGGATATCTGTTAAATTTTGTTGTAGCTTTTGCCCAGTGTGCATCATTTGGTTCAGAATTTCCCCATTTGATGACTTGGATGAAGCGTCAAAGACTACTCTTAACTTGGTTGTATCACTGTCTTCCTTTATGACAGCTTGGTGAGGAATGTAGTATCCTCTTTCAGGATTATTATCTTGATCCATTTTCTTCATGTGGCCTACGGAAAGATATTCCTTCATGAATTCCTTGTACCCGGACTCCAATTTTTTGTCAGTCTCGAATCGTTTTTCCTCTGCAGCATCCTGGCAACTGCTCTTCGCTTCGACTCTCCCAATTGACTGGGGTTCTCTTTGAACGGTATGTTTACCACATAGGTCCCATCTTGCTTTCGAAAATGGGATGCCTCGAACTGTTGTTCACAGTTTTGATCCTCCTGTGAGATTGGTTTCTCCATTAGGACCTCTTCTATTTCCCAAAATTTCCTGAGTTGGTGATCTTCCAGGTTAGATACCATACTCACCACTCTCATATTGGGTTGTTTTATTGCTTCTACTGCCCCAGATATGATCCATCCTAATTCTCTCCTTTGCGCCATCATCCCTTGTTTCGTCTTCTTAAGTCCTTCTAGGAGTATATCTTTGTATAGATCTGCTCCTATAAGGATGTCTACTGGACCTGGCATGTTGTAGGTAGGATCGGCTAGTAGGCATTGTTCCCATGCGTCCTTTTCCTTCTCAATGATTGTGTTTCTTGGCAATGTTCCTGTCAACCTTGCCAATATAAGCAGATCCCCAAACATTCGGAAATTTCTGGAGAATCGTGGTTTCATTTCCACTTTCATTTTTCCTCTGGATTTCCCAGCTTCGCTTTTTCGTAGCCCTATGATGTGTGTTTGAATTCTTACTCTCGGTAATGCCAATAATTGAGCTGCTTCTTCGGTTATAAATGATGCCTGTGACCCTGGATCGACCAATGCTCTCAATAGTTCATAATATCATCCGGCTGTTTTTACTTTCAAAAATGCCGTGGCTAGCAGGACTTTTTTCTGGTTGGGATGTTTGATTTTTCTGCTAACGAGGCTGCTTACTTCTTCCACTCTTTGTCCGGTGGTGGCGGCCACTTGGGATTTCCTATTTGGCTTCTGTTGTGGTTTTGCTATTACTTGTTGTGGATTTCTTACCGGAGTTTTGTTCCATTCCTTATGCAGCAGAGTATGGTGCCATTTATCACAGTTCTGGCACTTGTTCGAATTATAGCATTTTTCGTTTTCCTTGTGGACTAAACATCTCACACACAGCCGATGGCACCTGATGGTTTGGTACCGATCGTCACTGGTCATGGAAATGAATTTTGGGCACTGTGTGATCTTGTGGCTCTTGTTGCAGATCCAACATTTACCGATGTTTGTTTGATAACTTCTTACCGGCCATGGTTTTCTTGATGACTCCGATGCTTTTATTGGCTTTGCGACTTCCAGCTTCCGTTTGGAATCTTGAATTGCCTCAAGTGATTTGAATGTTTTTCCAAAAACAACACATTTGCCAGATCCTGGATTTCTCGAGAATTAGTCAGCGACTGTTCATATGATTTCTTTGTTTCCTTGTCCAGCTTCTTGACCAGCAGATGTGCTATTATTGGTCCCCGTGAATCTGTATTTACGCCCATGTTGGATATGGCACGTAAACTTTCCATCGTTGTATCATGCAGCTGTTTCAGACTAGCTGCTGATTCATAGTTTAAATTGGGCAGCTCTAATATATTGTCTAAAAATTTTGAAAACAATTCTTTTCTTATTGTACCTGTTCGTCAGTAGGTCCCATGCGGTTTCATAATTAGCATCAGATGCGTCGAGATGTTTTGTTAATTTACTTGCCTCGCCTCTGAGGTAAGTTTTGAGGTACTGCATCTTCTCTGCCTTGCCTAATGTGGCATTGTTGTGGATGAGTCGCCCAAAAATGTCGTGGAAGGTTGTCCAATTTTCGTAACTTTCTTCAAAAATTGGCAGGGTGATTTTTGGCAATGGGATGGCCAATTCTTCTCGTGGTCGTGGCTGCTCGCTTCTCGGTATGCTACTTATTTTGTTAAATATTTGAGCATTGTAACGCTCTCGCATCTTAGTCGCGTCAATGAATACATCCCGAGTGGTGTAGCTTGAACAAGCGTCCACGTTCGATCAGCAGAGTTAAGCAACGCTGTCTCTGGTCAGAACTTGGATGGGAGTTCCACGGCTGCACTTCACGGCGCCTCGTGGTACGGCTATCACGGAAAAAAGTTGGTCCCGGCGGTCATACAACATCATGACAGTCGTTAGTGGGGTTGGAAGTCCTCATAACTGCACAGCGACGCCTATAATTGGCCTAACGGCTGTTGGCTGAGTGCGAATTAAATAAATAAATAAATAAATAAAACAGGCAATCTTCGGAAGTCCTCAGGAACAGCTCCGATTTTGATGATTTTTTTTAAATTTTATTGTTTTTATATTATTTGAAATCAGAAACCTTTTGGAGCGGGGACGAAATTATTTATATTGTTTGGTTTGTCATTAAGACGCGCAATTATTAAGTAGCCATGATCACAAAAACAATGGGCAATTGCCAAACATGCAATTTTAAACATGATAAGTATTCCATACAATCTAAAACGAACGCAGTGTAAGTCTCCACAACAGCAATTAATTATATTATGCTGAGTATGTAACGTTTCGCCCCTCCGAATTTAACTTTAGTCCTGGTAACTAATTCTGTCTATTTATGACCATTAATTTCGGAACGGCTCAAACAGTTAATTTCTACCTCGGTAAGCTCAATCGAAGAAAATGTTCACTCAAATTCAAATGTATATGGTCAATAAAACACAATACATTTGCCAAAGATATATTATTTTTAACTATCTGTACAAAATAATCGATAATTCTAAGTAAATGAATTGTATATCAGTAAACTTAACAGTTTTCTCTGGGGCCGTGTTGCTTTGTTTCTTGGGGATCCGCAAACCGCAAAGTATCGGTGTCGGCGGGGTTTGTCCTGGAGCGAAGTATGTATTCTGCCCGTTATGTCGGATATCCGGAACGTTACTTGTGAGATCAGCGCGGTTTGTTGACACTTCCGCACTCTGCAAATATACTCGGAATTTAAATATATTATGAGTTACTTGCGGCTCCGGAGGTGTGTGTTTATGTGGTTGGAGCGTGCACGTGTCTGGTGGCGAAAATGCGCTACTCCCAACGTAACTGCGCCGTTGAATTGGATCTACTGGAACTCGTTTATTTTAGCGGGCGACGAATTTGACAGCTCGGCATTCGCTTGCGGCGAAGTCATATACACTCGGACTCGAGTGGCGTAATTTGCCGTTGGGCTCCAGAAAGTCGCTTTTTGAACGTCCAAAGCTGGACCTCCAGATAAGTCAATTAATGCGGTTATATTATTCGTGCTGCCTTCATGTAGAACGTACAATATGCTTCCTACAGGTCAGATTATGAATAAATTATAATATTCTCGTCGCCTACGGTAGTGTGGGGGAGGTGAAGGATTTAAATTATCAGGAATTGCGCTAGGAGACAGAGACACTGTCACAGTCTAATGCACAGGGTGGGTTCAGGTGGAGACGTTAGGAGGAGAGACACTGTCACATTCTAATGTCAGGAGAGGAATTGGAGGAAGGGAAGTCCAGAGACTCAAGTGATTTTGATAGAGAAACCTTCTTTTATATCATTTGAACCGCGTTATCGAAACAGCTGCTCTGGGTACCATTGAGTGGGAGGCGGCGCCGTGATTTACTTCTTCGTGTCTTCGCGCATTGCGGGTGTGTAGTTTGTTATCACCAGTTCGAGCGCCGGATAGATGTAACGTACGATTACGCTTAAATGAGCGATGCACAAATTAAATACATTGTTTAGTGTTCAATTTATAATTTGCTGCAGATGCTAGCGTTACAAGTATACAAGATATGATAATAATAAATATCAAAATCGTGCATCAATGTTTGCGAGTTAATACATGCCACGCTTACACAACATACATCTAATGGAAAGAAAACTGCAAATAGCTTACTGAATAATTACCAGTATTCTATGAAAATTAAAATGGCCAAATTAAAACAGTAGTAATAAATTAAGTTTTTCTTGCAACACTTTTATCTTTCAAGGTTTTGGGCTTTCACGGTTTTTGTGTGCTCCAGTTGGTTATTCTTTTGTAAAATGATAGCATGTCCAAACATTTTTATAGCTAAACTTCTAGTTTGGTCTCTTTAAAATACTGGAGTTCCTTTTTGTAAGATCCTCTTTGATAATAATTTGTGTATGTAATTTTCCATGCACAAGTTTAAGTTGCAACATTTAGAAACTTTTCTTAAAATTAAATGTCGAAACTAGGCACAAATCTAATTAGAAAATTTTATGCAACTAGTCGCGCTAATTTTAAATTGTCATTTGAAATCTATTGTAACCAGAATTTCGTTCTTACACACAATAACAAAATATGAAAGGTGCTAAAATATACAGTAAAATGTTACTGTTTACCGCTCACTGCTGCCATTCTGCTTAATTTAGCTTAAGTTAATGACAATCGTCTTTTGTTGTAGGTGTGAAAATATTTAAATTCCATTGGTTCACCTATCATTAAAAGAAATAATTGACGTTTAAACGCATATAATGAACATCACACAAGAAACTGGATAGTAAATCTTGTAGTTGTACAGGAAATCCATCTTGCTTATCACAGATCATGGATAACAATGAAAAGCTTGATGAGTTTTACATTAAACATGAAACTATGGATAATAAATCTTCTAGTACTACAAGAATTGCATCTTGCTTATCACAGAACCTGGGTAACAATGAAAAGACTCATGAGTTATATATTAAACATGAACCTGTGGATAATAACTCTTCTAGTAGTACAGGAATTGCATCTTGCGTTTCGCAGAACCAGGGTAACAATGAAAAATTTTATGAGTTATACATTAAACATGAAACTATGGATAATACACCTTCTAGTACTACAGGAATTGCATCTTGCGTATCACAGAACCTGGGTAACAATGAAAAGATTGATGAGTTATACATTAAACATGAAACTATGGATAATAAATCTTGTAGTGCTACAGGAATTGCATCTTGCGTATCGCAGAACCAGGCTAACAGTGAAACATTTGATGAGTTCTACATTAAGCAAGAAAGCCTTGAAAATACGAATCTAGTTACATATATAGGGGCTCATACAGAACAAAAACCTTATAGTTGTTCTGTTTCTGAATATCAAGCAACACATAGAAATGATTTAGTTTTACACATGGAAACTCATACAGAAGAGAAACCTTACAGCTGCTCTGTTTGTGAATATAAAGCGACATTGAAAAATAATTTAGTTAGACATATGAGGACTCATAGCGGAGAACAACCTTATAGGTGCTCGGTTTGTGAATACAAAGCAACACGGAAAAGTTATTTAGTTTCACATATGGGAACTCATACAGGAGAGAAACCTTATGGTTGCTCTGTTTGTGAATATAAAGCAGTACAGAAAAGTAGTTTAGTTAGACATATGAGGACACATACAGGAGAAACTCCGTACAATTGCTCTGTTTGTGAATACAGAACAGCAGATAAAAGCAATTTAGTTACACATATGAAGTCACATGCAGGAGAAAAGCCTTATAGTTGCTCTGCTTGTGAATACAAAGCAATACGGAAAAGTCATTTGGTTTCACACATGAGGACTCATACAGGAGAGAAACCTTACTACTGTTCTGTTTGCGAGTACAAAGCAATACATAAAAGTAGTTTAGTTACACATATGAGGACACATACAGGAGAAACTCCTTATAATTGTTCTGTTTGTGACTACAGAACGGTAGATAAAAGTAATTTAGTTACACATATGAAGTTACATACAGGAGAAAGACCTTATAGTTGCTCTCTTTGTGAATATAAAGCAAGTGCAAAAAATAATTTAATTACACATATGAGGACACATACAGGAGAAAAACCTTACAGCTGCTCCGTTTGTGAGTACAAATCAAAAGAGAAAACTAGTTTAGTTAGACATATGCGGACACATACCGGAGAAACTCCTCACAGTTGTTCAGTGTGTGAATACAAAGCAACTGTAAAAAGTAATTTAGTTAGACATATGAGAACACATACAGGAGAAATGCCTTACAGTTGCTCTGCTTGTGAATACAGAACAGCAGATAAAGGTGCAATGCTAACTGGGGCTTCGTAATAATATCAGGTTTATAATTAATTTGGAAAGTGCCCCTGTAGCATTAACAAATATGCCCTTTTTAAGATTGGTAGCTCTAGTATGGGTGAGGGCTCAATTGACTATTACTCTGACGGACTTAAAGAAACAGATTTGACTACTATATACATTTATTGCCTACTCATGTACAAAACTAAAATAAAATGGATGTTCTTCGTATAAAGTTACAATTTAATTATATTTGATTTTTCGTCCTGGTTTTCGGAGACGGCAGGCCACCTCTTATGCACCGATGTATATCCGTGAGCTTCGATGTGTAACGTCTGCGAGATCAAGTTGGTACAACTGGAAACCAAAATAAAAATTAAATATGTCAATACGAGTCGGTGTAAACAAAAGGAATATTCTGATTTATTTTTAATTATGAAATGACTGGATCGGAACTATAATTTGTTTAAATTAAATACACAACTGCACACGTGCAACTCCCAGTGATAAGTTAAGAGTGCAGTCGACCTTTGACCGTAGATCAAAATTCCTTTCGAGGTTATCTTATAAAACGGCGCGTGTGGAGGCCGTTGTAATATATACTATCACCGGGTAAGTATCTAATTTGTACAACTGCTTACTATCTTCTGCGTGAAATGTGAACTGACTCTACAATTTGCCAATATCTAATGCCAACGAAATTTACTCTAAAGTACTTTGAAGTATATGCAAATTCAACTCTATTCTGACAGGTGTTTAGTGGCTTTACTAGATTTGAGTTATTGTTACTTCAATGTTCGTCGAGGTTATATCTAAATGTTAGCTTTATTCTTACGGAATAAACCCAATTGAAACTCGCCGATATTCCAGCCGAGTTCGATTGTATTTTATTCACTCTGTAGGATTGCCTGGATCGCTCGCCCACGAAAATAAGTTATTTCGATAACCAAATATAATCTTAATTCGTGTGCGAACGCTCGTGACAAACCTTACGGAATTATAAGAATAAAACCTGCACCATCCGATTCCAGCTTGGTGCGAAAAAGCCTTATTGTTTTCAATTTACAAATAAATCCTAATAAACGCAGTCCGAAACCAGAGATACGTTTATGTAGGCAGGTACCTGGGGGAGATCGAGTTAATGTTTCGAATTATTCAGGTCGGGTTTCTGGTCGGAGATCCGGGATGTACTGCGGCACCAGCCGCTGAAGGCGGCTGGAAACCCGGTGAAATTCTGGTGGATATCTCCTCGAGTACGCTGCTCGAATTTTATTTTAAACGCGGCGATCGGCTCTCGGGACTTCTCGCGTATTAAGGAAGGACTGCGCGGAAAAGCGATTGTCCGTTCCGCTCGCGTCGATCGACGGGCCAGCGCTAATTTTGCCAGTTCGAGCGCTTTGAAAAATTTCCAATTGTTGCAGAAACCGATTGTTGCGGCGTTTTAAATGCTCTAATATTATATATTATTAAAAATGCATTTAAAACCAGAGCGAAACGTTACACAGGCCCCTCTCTTCGGAAAGCGAAGGACTACCGGTGAAGAAGAGGTCGCGAAAACACCTGGAGCTCGGTTTCTGGTTTATCGGGACGTTTTTACGGGGCAAGGACTCTTATTCCCGACAGGTTAAAACTATAAGCTGCTGCGTAAACACATACTATTTTCAGGCACTCTTATCCAAGCTTCGGCGGGTTAACCTACAATATCTTGCCGTCACCCGGGTTTACGGAGACAAGATCACGCTTCAAGATAAGATGGCTGTCACCAGGGGCTACTAACAGGCGAAAAAAAAAATCATACAACAGGCGCATGCCACACTAGGGCAAGCGAAATGCTTTGCTGGTGGACAGGGATGTCCTTTCGTTGCTATTCGACGGGAGTACTACTGGGCCGCGGTGTCGGCGTGCAGGTATCTCGGAATACAACTCAAGAAAACATACAGGGTGCATTCAAACATTCTGGAGCGAATGCTGGGGTGTGCGGTCTGCGCGTATACATTCAAATACTCTGGAGCGAATAAACGCGGAGGCCGCGGTATCGGCGCACGATCATTCAGACTCCCTGGAGCTAGAGCATTTAAACATTCTGGAGCGAATGCCGGAGCGCGCGGGCTGCGCGTATACATTCAAATACTCTGGAGCGAAAGGCCGCTGCCGCGGTGTCGGCGCGCGATCATTCGAACTTCTGGAGCTAGAGCAGGCCACGGAAGGGGCGCGCAAAAATTTAAATGTTCTGGAGCTAGTGCAGAGGCCACGGGATTGGCATGCAAGCGTTTAAACATTCAGGAGCTGGCGCAGAGGCCACGGGATTGGCATGCAAGCCTTCAAGCGTTCTGGAGCTAGTGCAGAGGCCACAGGATTGGCATGCAAGCATTTAAACATTCGGGAACTGATGCAGAGGCCACGGAAGGGTATGCAATCTTCCGGACACAGGCGCACGGGGTTCGCTTTACAGGTGCTGGTATAGGAAGTTCAACTTTCCACATTTTCTCCTTCAAGCTTCGACGATGAGTCTACAACCTCCTGCTAATTTCCGGGTTTACGGTAGCGAGGAGTCCGCTTCAGAAGAGAGCGCGTCAGGGATAAGCATTCATACTATTAAGGGCGGCAGGTCATACATACACTTTTACATGCATCTTACAGGTACATCCGGTGTTCGCGGGCGGTTCTACTCGGACGGATACTTCTGCGGACTGGAATGGTACACGGTATCTGGCATTTCCGGACTAGTACACGGGAACGAAATTTCGGAAGATCGACCAGGACAGGGATACAGGGATCTCGGATTCCTCGGGACGGTCTGGACTACCGGTCACGACTCTGGGTTCTGGTACCTTTCTGGCTTGCTAGGCTGTAACAGGGTTTGTACATATTGTTAAAATATGAAACTTACGTTTACACAACCTAATATTCTACTATTTCTAGATGCTCGGGCGCCACGGAGAAGACAAGCTGCGGCTAGTATAATTACCATAATATTTAAACTTGTAATTATATCCGGTTGTCGGTTCTAGTTCTAAACTGAGCTGGTTTCTGAAAACTTTCTTTAAATCAGTCAGAGTTCGGTTCCTGCTCGGGGACGCCATTTTGCAATGCTAACTGGGGCTTCGTAATAATATCAGGTTTATAATTAATTTGGAAAGTGCCCCTGTAGCATTAACAAATATGCCCTTTTTAAGATTGGTAGCTCTAGTATGGGTGAGGGCTCAATTGACTATTACTCTGACGGACTTAAAGAAACAGATTTGACTACTATATACATTTATTGCCTACTCATGTACAAAACTAAAATAAAATGGATGTTCTTCGTATAAAGTTACAATTTAATTATATTTGATTTTTCGTCCTGGTTTTCGGAGACGGCAGGCCACCTCTTATGCACCGATGTATATCCGTGAGCTTCGATGTGTAACGTCTGCGAGATCAAGTTGGTACAACTGGAAACCAAAATAAAAATTAAATATGTCAATACGAGTCGGTGTAAACAAAAGGAATATTCTGATTTATTTTTAATTATGAAATGACTGGATCGGAACTATAATTTGTTTAAATTAAATACACAACTGCACACGTGCAACTCCCAGTGATAAGTTAAGAGTGCAGTCGACCTTTGACCGTAGATCAAAATTCCTTTCGAGGTTATCTTATAAAACGGCGCGTGTGGAGGCCGTTGTAATATATACTATCACCGGGTAAGTATCTAATTTGTACAACTGCTTACTATCTTCTGCGTGAAATGTGAACTGACTCTACAATTTGCCAATATCTAATGCCAACGAAATTTACTCTAAAGTACTTTGAAGTATATGCAAATTCAACTCTATTCTGACAGGTGTTTAGTGGCTTTACTAGATTTGAGTTATTGTTACTTCAATGTTCGTCGAGGTTATATCTAAATGTTAGCTTTATTCTTACGGAATAAACCCAATTGAAACTCGCCGATATTCCAGCCGAGTTCGATTGTATTTTTTTCACTCTGTAGGATTGCCTGGATCGCTCGCCCACGAAAATAAGTTATTTCGATAACCAAATATAATCTTAATTCGTGTGCGAACGCTCGTGACAAACCTTACGGAATTATAAGAATAAAACCTGCACCATCCGATTCCAGCTTGGTGCGAAAAAGCCTTATTGTTTTCAATTTACAAATAAATCCTAATAAACGCAGTCCGAAACCAGAGATACGTTTATGTAGGCAGGTACCTGGGGGAGATCGAGTTAATGTTTCGAATTATTCAGGTCGGGTTTCTGGTCGGAGATCCGGGATGTACTGCGGCACCAGCCGCTGAAGGCGGCTGGAAACCCGGTGAAATTCTGGTGGATATCTCCTCGAGTACGCTGCTCGAATTTTATTTTAAACGCGGCGATCGGCTCTCGGGACTTCTCGCGTATTAAGGAAGGACTGCGCGGAAAAGCGATTGTCCGTTCCGCTCGCGTCGATCGACGGGCCAGCGCTAATTTTGCCAGTTCGAGCGCTTTGAAAAATTTCCAATTGTTGCAGAAACCGATTGTTGCGGCGTTTTAAATGCTCTAATATTATATATTATTAAAAATGCATTTAAAACCAGAGCGAAACGTTACAAAGGCAGTTTAGTTACACACATGAGGACTCATACAGGAGAGAAACCTTACAGTTGCCCTATTTGTGAATACAAAACATCATTCAAAAATAATTTAGTTAGACATATGAGGTCTCATACAGGAGAAGAGCCTTTTAATTGTCCTGTTTAAATACAGGGTTTGCTAGTCAAACGGAAAGATTTCAAAATTTAATTAATTTAAAAAGAAATATTTTTTATTAATTTAGTAGGTATAAATGTGAAGTACAAGGGTAGCAATTTGATGTACAATAACAATTAAAATTAGTTTCCGAATACTACCTTCGCCAAATGTCATGCATTTTTAGCCTCATACTTGAAAAAAATTGGGTTGATGATTCCATTTGCCGAAATTGCCATACTGTTACTGTTTGGAAGTGAATAGGCGTTTCATGCCGTAAACGAGGGTTTGCCTCCTCCCACTATCTAAAGTTTTGTTTATTAACAAAACCAGAGTGGAACAGGCTGATTGCGCCGTATTTTGAAATGACGTCGAAAATCGCTCCAAACTTTCACCATTCAGATAATACGCTTTAACTGCGTAGCCACGCTGTTCACCCATCCAACGATCCATTGTAAACTAAATGGTAGACTGCGAAGATAATGCTGAGCCGGCGATCTTTTTCCCCACCACCTCCCTACAAACTATTAACCCTATCTCAAGTCTTTCCATTTGACTGGCGGACCCTGTATAAGGAACACGAAGTGATCATTTGGTTTTACATGTAATATCTTATACAGAGTGTCTTGCTATTTGTTGGCCATAGTTTAAAAATATATTGGGGATGCCAAAAATGTTTGATGTATGCATGTTGTAAACTTGTTGTTATGATGTTACCGGAATTTTAAGTTTTAACGTTTTATAAGTGCTACTGTGTTAAATAATTAATTTCTTGGATGTTGTTCTGCATTGCTATTGTCTAGCATTAATGAAAAATAGCTTATCAATTGTTTTATTGTTGTTATAATGTTAAATAATAAATTAATCTGTTATTTTGCTTGATTTGTTAATCTTAAAATGCCCTATCACTGTATATGAGAAAAATCCTAGGGTTACTGTGTTTCTGTATACTGTTTAATCTCGAATTAAACGGACTAAATTTTAGTTCCAAAATTTACGAAATCCAGTTTATAGGTTTAAAATGCACTTCCATAAGCACCAAGTTTAGCTTCCGCAACTGCAAGTAAGCATATTGCGTTAATGCACGACCTACTAATCAGAGTTCAGTGCACCATACTTGCAGATATAGCGGAAATAAATTCGCTTAATGCTGACATATTATGAAATGTTATATCGTTACTGTAGATATACTTTGCGCTTTGAAATAGGAGTTACTAAGCAATTATGTTTATATAAATAGAACCTTTAATTTTGTAACAAATCAATCAACATTTAATGTTTGGTTCATTTACATCGGTACTACCGTTCCATGGCTAAACTTATGAAGCGTGAGGCTGGGCTTCAGGGTACACACAAATCCCTTTGAGTAACTTGACTAAATTGTCTTAAAACAAGGGTGCATTCTCACCCCTGTGCTCAAAACCGTTAGGCACAGAATCAGCGCAAGAAACAGAAACCTGATCCAGCCTCCAGGCAATTCAGTTCATGGTCCGTCGCGCCGGATCCATCTCCAATTAAGAACAAGCACATCCCCGGGGTTACCAGCATCCGAAGAGGGAAACAACGTCTGCCAACCCACCCAGGGAAAATGGGTAATAATATCGAGGAATTCAACCAATTAGCTGTCGCCCAGAAAATAACACAGGTATTTTCCAACAGCAAATAGGGTCCTGCCAGCCGGAAAACAGAAGCTTACATCATCAGTCGTAATAAGACGCTGGATGAACTCTGGAACACCGCGACCAACAATCACGCAAAAATGGTGCAGCTAAGTATTCCAACCCACAACTACTTTACGAAGGGGTATTACGACCAAATTAAAGCCATCTACGGCGAAGCAAAATTATTTGCAGAGCTGTTCAAAAGCAGCTGAAATTCCCAACCCTTCCGTAATTAGGAGGCAAGAAGAAATAGTTGAAAATCCTGAACAAAAGGTTCGTAGCCAAAATTTCAAGCAAGCCATCTTCGATGCCGAACTACCACGAGAATCAGGAAAGCACGCCATCACGCAGAGGGAACTGAAAGAAAAATGTGACAGAGATGGACGAAGAAGTCATGTCTAACGAGATAGATTCAGAACAAATTCACTTCAGTCCTGAATATACTACTTTGGAAGACAGGTATGGAAATTTAATTAATTTATTACAAACACCGACAAGGCGCGAGCAAGCAACAGCCATTTCGCTCCCTCAAGTCAAAATCCCCATATGCGAGGGAAATTATGAAGAATGGGCCACTTTCAAGGACCTATTCACCAAATTAGATAACCAGCACATTGACGATGTTATCAAAACGCAGTATTTTAAAACTCATGTCAAGGGAGAGCCCAGCCGACTGATTCAGCATCTAGCAGTTACTCAAACCAACTACAACACCGCTTGGAATTTGCTGCACCAAAGGTACCAAAACAACCGCCCCATTTTAACAAAATTGCTAGACACCATCTTCGATCTGCTGGTCCTTTCTAAAGAATCATCCCAAGGGTTGAAGAGATTGCATGACTCCATCAAGGAATGTGTAGAAGCAATCAAGAACCTAGGCATCTCCACCGACAGTTGGGCTCCATAGATCAGCAGGTCGATCGCTCGAAAATAGGATCCTGAAACTAATAAATTATACGAGCAGTCGCTTCAATGCCCCAATGAAGTTCAGGATCACCAACAATTAATGGCTTTTTTGCAAATGCGGTTCCAGTCCGTGGAATCCATTGATGGAGCTCGAAAACCAATACAGGAAAGACCACAGAAGTCTTATGCTTCCGCATCTCTTAATTGCAAGCTGTGCCATGGAGACCATTACATCGATAACTGTGGTCAGTTCCAAAGGCTACCCACCAATGAAAAACAACAAGTGGTAAGAACTAATCGGTTGTGCTTTCGATGCTTGCGACACGATTCCAATATACCATGTCGTTCTTATTTCGACTGTCAGATCTGTTGATATCCGCATCATCCCCTTCTTCATAAGGCACAACCACCATCAAGGTCACTACCAGCTCAAAAGATGAAGACATCAGCTCACGCAGCAACCATGCAGACCTCCAACGCTCCAGGGAAAAAGCCAAATTCAACTATCATTACCGCCAATTTAGGCGCAAAAGGGAGCCAAGTGCTACTAGCCACATTAATGGTTCAAATCAAGGCAGCATGCAGGATTGCCAATCTCTTAAGAGTCCTAATAGATCCCGGGTTACAAAGTTCATTCATCACGGAAGCATCCGCCAAATTATTGGCGTTACGCAGGCCCAAGGTTCGAGCAGAAATTACAGGAATCGGGAATAGCGAGCAAAAAATTTCTAAATGGAAGATTCCAGATTTAATTACACCCAGATTCTCAAGTACCTTTTTCTTACCTGTTAACCTTCTCGTACTCCCTAAATTCACTAAAGCCATGCCTACATCACCAATTCCAAATATAAATATGGATTCTTGGAGAAACATCTTCATCGCCGATCCAACCTTCAACCGCCCTGGTCCCAAAGACATCATTTTAGGCGCCGAAGAATACTCGAAGATCATTCTAGAAGGAGTCAAAAAATCAAAGGATGGTATCCTGGGACAAAACACGTAGCTGGGTTGGATTTTATCTGGAACCATTGGATGGACAACAGCATAGCGGCAGCATTAGAGTCAACACCATGGTTGCCAAAATTGAAGAAGACGAGCAGTTATAGAAATTCTGGGATATAGAAGAAGTACCCACTCAAAGAAAACTTTCCTCAGAAGATCAGGTATGTGAAGAAAAATTTACAGAAACAGTACAGCGAGACATAGATGGAAGTTATATAGTGAAGATCACATTCAAGCAAACTCCAGTGAACATGGGAATGTCCAAACCGTCAGCATTAGCAAGATTATTACATCTGCAGAAGAAGCTGCGACAAGATCAAGATCTAGGAATCCAGCACAAGAAATACATGCAAGGATACTTGGATTTAGGACATATGAAAAAGGTAGAGAAGAAACACGAAAACAGTGC
This sequence comes from Agriotes lineatus, assembly GCA_940337035.1. Classification (NCBI taxonomy): domain Eukaryota; kingdom Metazoa; phylum Arthropoda; class Insecta; order Coleoptera; family Elateridae; genus Agriotes; species Agriotes lineatus. The sequence goes on along the minus strand of CALNHX010002143.1, from coordinate 24,789 downwards.
CAAGTACTACATCCCTCACCACAGCGTTATCCGAGAAGAAAGTTCCACAACAAAACTCCGCGCCGTGTTCGACGCCTTGTGCAAGGCCTCTTATGGAAAATCTCTAAATCAAGTCATGTATGCTGTGCCAAAACTTCAGCTAGAGCTCGTCGACATTCTACTCCGATGGAGAACGCACAAAGTCGTCTTTTCTGCGGACATTGAAAAAATGTACAGACAAATCAAAGTCGACAGCCAAGACTTGGAGTATCAAAGAATATTATAGAGATTCGCGTTGATGATCCAATATTTTCGTCGTATGTAAGACAGGATGCCACCGTGCTATGTGCGTAGATGTGTCTCCTGAATGATTAACTGGGAAATGTGATTGGAGTACGGAATGATGATTGGATGTTTTTCATTATAAGATAAGGCTGAATTTTCTAGTCTTCCTCCAACACGAATGATTCCATGTTGATCGATGAATGGTTTGAGATTGGCGAGTTTGTTGTTGGATTCCACGTATTTTTTTTGCAGTTGAGATCCTGTTGCCCTTAGGTTTGGATTGCTTCCTTGGACTACCTTAATGAGAGGGAGGATTGTGTTGTCTATTTCTGTAACGGATAAGTATCCAAGCTGCAGGCGAAGTCGCCTACACCTGTTGATGAATCTTCGGCAGTAGGATACAACTCGAACCATTCTTGTTAGAGAGGAAAAACGATGAATAACTTCGTTTTCTTCTTGATGAACTGTTGCTTGATGCACAGCGTAGACTCTTGCTTCTTCATTGGTTGGTGCTGTCTTGTTGAAGCGGCCATAACTCCTTGTTAACTAACCAACTTGGTCCATTCCACCACTATAGATATTCTTTTAGTTTTCCTGGCCTACTGCCTCGGGAGATGACATCTGCAGGATTTTCTTCGGATTTGACGTGGTTCCAATGTTGACCCGGAATTAGATTATTAATTTCGGCTACGCGGTTTGCGACGAAACTCTTCCATCTTACTGGGTCTCCCTTTATCCACCCTAACGCAACCATGGAGTATGTTCAGGCGAAGGTGGATATTTAGGATTACCCTTTGTAATAAATTGGAAAGTAGTACTGCTGCGCAAAGTTCCAATCTGGGTAGAGTTGTTTTTGCTCTAGCTGGTGACACATTGGATTTTGCTATTAATAATGCTACCTTGGTCTTGCATGATGGTGTTGTGGCTGGTGTAGACCACGGCTCTATATGTTCTTTCGGAAGCGTCGCAGAATCCGTGTAGTTCTACTTGTGCTTCTTTATTGGTAAAAAGCCACCGTGGTAAGGTTATTTCTTCCTCAGATTTGAGTTGAGACTTGAAAGTTTCCCATTTGTTTCGGATATCTTCTGAAACTGGGTCGTCCCACTTGATATTTTGGAGCCACAATTCTTGGATGAGTAACTTGGCAGTGATGATGACAGGTGTTAACCAACATAATGGGTCGAAAATTTTGGCTACTTCGGATAGTATGGTGCGTTTGGTGAATTCCTTTTGTTTTATATCAACCTTTAAACAGAAAACGTCTTCATATGGGGACCAATGAACGCCTAGTGACTTCTTTACGCCGTCCTCACTTATTTCGAGGTATGTTTGCTCCTTCAATTCTTCTGGCAGTTCTTGTATGATAGATGATTCATTGCTGCACCATTTATGTAGAGTGAAACCTCCGCGTTTCAATAGGGAAATTAATTGGCTTTGTTGTCCAATTGCTTCCACCAAGGTGTCAGCTCCGGAAAGCACATCGTCCACGTAGAAATCTCTCTTCACAACTTCTGCTGCTAATGGAAATGAAGTTTTCTCGTCCACTGCTACTTGGTGCAAGGTTCGGAAGGCAAGATAGGGGACTGATGCGGTTCCATAAGTGACTGTGCAGAGGCAGCACAGCAGTTGATAGGGAATCTTCCATCAACGAGAGTCAATTCAACCCCTCCATTCTTCCATTCAGGAGTGGAGTATGCCGGTTCAATACAAATACGAACATCCAAGGGACGAGAGCATTCTTCATACAAAGGATACATTGCTATTTTTATTTGCTTGTCAACTAAAGCAATACATCTAGAAGCCGTCAGCGACATGACAACTATTAGCTTCTTGGCGGTATTCAGAAGATTTACTGTTCCAAGAGGACGTTGTGCACATCTATATAGCGACAACGGAACAAATTTTGTTAACGCAAGAAAGGTGTTGGACAAGTAAATTCTTCAAGCAATTGGGAATCCAATTATTCAAGAAAATTTAGCAACCGTTGGTACTCAATGGCACTTCATCCCTCCAGTTGATCCACATTTCGGAGGGATTGGGAAGTCGGGGTGAAATCAGTGAAACACCATCTGAAAAGAGTCATTAGCAAACGTCACCGAAACTCATCCTGCAACCGATGGATCCGTTCGAGTAGTGACAATCCAGAAATCAGGAGGACATCAATTAACACGATCCATAGGCATCATCATTCCATTACCAACAAATAACGAAAAATTGCAGGAACCAGAGTCTGAAGATAAAATTTCGACCAACAGCACCCACCTACGATCATTTCCAGTGCCGAAGAAACCTGTTACTTCCAGATGGAAAACGTTGTTATTCATGTGTACACTTCTTGCCACGAACAGATTTGGTAAGGCGAAGTTGAACATCAAAAAACCGGACAGCGGATATTACATAGAACACATTGGACATGGGAAGATTGAAAGAGGAACCTTTAGGATAGAAATCCAGTTCGAGAGGGGGAAGGTCGAAGAAGACTTCGAAACAGTCACGGACATGGAACAATGGAATGGATTAAGAATGGTATGGAAGAAATCATAACAGGACGAGAGAAACAAAGAGTGCTTGGAACTGTGCTGACCTTAATTTTCGGAGTGAACGGTGAAGTCTATCAAGATATCGACAGACTAGATAAGAATCAACAGGAATTAATAAAAATGGACAATCAACAATTGAAATTTTTGCTGTCAACACTTTCAAGATTTAATGAAACCGAATAACGAATTGACAAGAAGCTGGAGCACTTTCAAGAGAAGCTAAATCAAGGAATCCGGGCAATCAACAACATGGACAAATGGTACAAGGCCACTGACTCCAATCGTCTGAACATTCACATCATCAGTGTGTACCACGGTGTAAGATATAAAGGTGGGTCGACTGGAATTTCTAGGTAACTAAATTTTGTCCTCATTCACAAATATTTCGCTAGATGGCGAATGTGTAATAGTGTAGGCCAAGGCCACCTTGAACTATATTTACGTAAACAATAACGGCGTACAAAAACGTCAAATATTAACGTGAAATGAAATCATATTTCAAAAGTGTGAGAAACCTTCGAAATGGAATCGACTCGTGAAGAAACGAGGCTATCTAGAGCTGCAGCATCAACTATGTGGTACAGAAGATAGCGGCGCATTAAAAATCTGGAAGATAGCGGCCGAACACATAATAAGGTCATTTGTAACCAGGGGCAGAAAATCGACGCTTTGGAGCAACAATTTGTGTATTTTTTGTGTCGGTGAGGTTAATCCTGAAGATACCAATGTTACATTAATTAAATTCTTTTAAGATAAGCAAAATATCGAAGTTTCGCTGGCAGCAATCGACAGAAGTCATTGCCTAATAAAGAGAAATAGACCTGGAGCTCCCAATCCCATAATTGTAAAATTCATCAATTACATTAGGTAATAAATTTTTAGGGCCAAAACCAAGCTCAAAAGAAGCCCTTTTTCGATCAAAGAAGACGTAACTGTGATTAGATGGAAACATGGATTCAGTTGATGGCACCATATTTATTAAGTGCGCTGGAAGGATAAATATGTAGGTAATGGGCACGATTCATTAAATATCACTAATATTCTTGTATCTATTATAGTTTATATGTAAGTCATGTGAGCGTGCGTGTAGTGCGGTGACTGAATTGTGCGCTGGTTTGAGTTCGGGGGTGCAAAGGACAAGGGTGAGAGCAACAGAGGCGAGAGGTCAGAGGGTACAAGCTGGCAACCCTTGTGAGGTGTGAGCGTTATTTTGTTCACCTGACGCCATCCTTCGTTTCGGCGTGAAGGGAAACGAAACAAGTGTGAGAAGGTGGAAAAATTGGAGCAGTGACAACAGCCCGTTTGATTCAAGAAACTAATTGGCAACAAAATCAGAGGGTAATCTGCAAAGACGCCACGGGTGGACGCGACCGCCAAATCCACACATGTTTCCGCCATCATCGCCCGAGCCCAGCCTTTGAGATTTCAGCAACGCCACCGTGAACGAGCTAAATGGACAATACCAGTGGTTAGTGTCTACCTATATTTAAGAACTAATATAGCATAAAACTAAATTACTAACCCTTAATGAAGTAGATTAGTATAATACGAGCAACCAGTGAGACAAATGTCTCATTTAAAAAAACAAAAAAAACCGTTTTGCAAATAAAACGCGTATTCACCACACGTACGTATATGACGTCATTGTTGGTAGCAAATACTCTCTCTGCAAAGCCACAAGGAAATTAAAACGGCCTTATAATCATAATCCACCCATTCGTAAAAATGATGGCGGATGGGCAAGAAAAGACGAAGAAAAAGCAGAAATATTTGCTGAACACCTAGCGAATACTTTCCAACCACATCCAGCTGACGACAATGAAAACCTACCAGAGATAAACAACAGGGAGGACAGGGACATACTGCCAGTAACTCCAAAAGAAATTTACAATGAGATACAAAAGAATCTCAGTGCCAAAAAAGCCCTCGGCTATGATTTAATAAGTGGACAACTGCTCAAGGAACTACCAAAAAAGGGCATAATGAAGCTTACGCATCTGTTTAATGCAGCGTTACGACTACAATACGTACCTATGCAGTGAAAAGTTGCGGAAGTTATTATGATCCCCAAACCAGGGAAGCATCCTACCGCCCGATTTCACTACTACCAACCATATCCAAACTGTTCGAAAAACTGCTCCTGAAACGCCTCAAGCCAATTATTGAGGAAAAGCAGTTGATTCTAACTCACCAGTTTGGTTTTCGGCACAATGTACGTGGAGAAGACTACTGCGTTTTATTGCTTCTAATTAAGACACCTCCACTATCAGCATGATGGATCACCTCCCTGTTAATACAGCCAGTCGAGCTACCTTGGTCTGTCGCTTTGAAAACCTTTCCAAGAAGTTTAAGAGGTCACAACTTAACATTTGGTTTAACAGTACATGTAAAAAGAGCACCTGACGCCCACATTCATCGACGTCAGATCTAACGCTAACAGCACCCCTGCTTTAGCTGCCATCAATGCCGCCAAGAAGATCTGGCTTGAGAAAAAAAAATGTACGTGGAGAAGACTACTGCGTTTTATTGCTTCTAATTAAGACACCTCCACTATCAGCATGATGGATCACCTCCCTGTTTCGGAACAAACATTTGACCATTGACCAAGTGCATCGAATCACCGATGTAATTGAAAGAACCCTAGAAGAAAAAGAAATATGCGCAGCAATATTTCTAGACGTGGCCCAAGCCTTTGATAAAGTATGGCACTAGGGCCTCGAATACAAAATAACTAAAAGCCTGCCTAGGCAGATGAGCCACATTCTGAAATCATACATCTCTGACCGCCAGTTCAGGGTGAGATATGGCGAAGAATACTCCGAACTAAAAGCTATAGCCGCATTCCCATGAGCGATGGAGTGACGACAGCCACATTTGCTGACGACACTGCATTACTAGCCACAAGCAGCGAAATAGAAGTAGCTACTAATAAACTACAAACAGCCGTCAACAACGTCACCAGGTGGACCAAGAAGTGGCGAATTAAATTAAATGAGGCGAAGTCTACCCATATAAACTTCACCAATAAAAGAATTGATTACTTGCCTCTAGTGATCAATCAGCAAATAATTCCTCACGCTAACACAGCTAAATACCTGGGCATGACACTAGATGCCAAGCTCAGGTGGAAAGAACATATAAAGAAAAAACGCGAAGAACTTTGCATTAGATTCAGAAAAATGTGGTGGCTAATCGGAAGACACTGTCACTACATAATACGTTATTGTTGTACAAACAAATACTAAAACCAGTCTGGACTTACGGTGTGCAGCTGTGGGGATGCACAAAGAAATCTAATGTAAAAATTATTCAAACTTTTCAAAACAAAGTACTGCGCAGCATTGTCAACGCTCCATGGTACATCAGAAATGAAGACATCCACAAGGACCTAAAAGTGTCTATGGTCCGTGAGGAGATTAAACGGTTTGCGAAAAAACATCAATCAAGATTACATGAACACGTAAATATCGAAGTGCTACAATTACTCGACAACAGTGGACTTACCCGTAGATTGAAAAGGCAAAAACCTTTCGAACTAGTGTAAGTTAAGTTAAGTGAATCAAGGGCAATTAAAACATGTGAAAGAAGTGTTTTAAAACATATGTGGAGTGCGCCAATGGGAGTACATCCATCAACCGCTCAGACTTAGCTAGATTTAAGATCTAAGACTTTAGATTTAAGTAAGAAATTATTAAAATTAAATTGCTAGATAGCATTTACTAGTTGCAATGTATACGCCAAGTGCGTGTTAATAAAAAACAAATTGTTGGAAGCAAACTACCAGTCGCATTCGCCTTGATAAAATTTGCCTAGAATCTAACCTAAAAAGTTAGAATTAGGATAATTAAGATAATAATTAGTGTTAGAGACTGAAATTCGGTTCCTGTCCTGACATGACCATTCCAAACCGGAGCCGGACATTTGGGCGCGGCCGTTTGGGCGCGGCCGTTCGGGCGCGGCCGTCTGGGCGCGAAGACACTTGGCCGCGAAGACACTTGGGCGTAGGGCCACTTGGGCGCGAGGAAATTAGTATTAGCTAGCTTTACTATTAATAGGCGTGAAAATTTTTTTTAAATAACGAAAATTACCTAAAGCACGTTCAAGGAGGTGGCGGGAGGTAAAAATTTAGTATAGAAGTATTAATTGTCAAAAATTAGAATTTTATTAATACAAGTAGGTTCGACGAAAACAAGTTAAAAATTGTAACTTTCCGGTAAATACTAACAAATCTTTTGCGGAGATTTATTACATTAAAATAATAAGTAATAAAGAATACATGAATAGAGTTTGGGTACAAACAGAGCTATCGATGAACCATCCAACCAAATATTTATCCAGGATGATAGAAGAATAAAAAATTTGGTTAAAGATTATAATAATCAATATAATCATGTACACGGCGCAAACAATAGGAACATTGTAAAATTTTTATGAGGCATTTCGTACAATTATGAAATGAATGCGTAGAAGCTTCTTGCTTATATTTAAAAAAAAATAAGAATAATATGTATTATAATGGTAAAAATAGCAAGAATAAATTTTGATTATTAAAATTCATCTTTTTATATTATTATTTACTATCATTCTTATTTCTGCTCTTATCTTAAGTTAGTCGGTTCATAATATAACGACAATAATAATTGATTACTTTAAAATTTAACAGTTTATTGTTAAGTATTATCATTTTAAACAAAACTCGAAGTCGACTAGTTTCGGTCCAAACAGAACACATATTAGAAACATATTAAACATTTGAAGCATCAATCGATTAAATATAGCATAGTATTATTCATTTACCAGTACAATAATTGTATTTCTATTTAAAATTATTTTCAACACTTAAGTGTACCGGGTGCTGACTTGCGCGACGCACCATAGGAATTTGCATAGTAAATTCTTTATGTTCAATTATTTGCTCCCCTAATTATTTTAGAGTTAAAGTGTAAATACATTTTTTGTAGAGAAAAAAATACTGCAGCCATTCATACTGTTGCTAACAATTTTTCATTTTCCAGAACCGAAGGAATGCAAAAAATCAAACTAGCATTTTTACAAAAATCGGTGATGCCATGGAAGTATTGAAACAAGCCAATGCCAAAGCAAGTGCGTGCAGGGAGATTATCCAGTCACTGTCGTCAAAAGATTGAACGTATTGTCGTTTTTCTCGTTTTGGTGTAAGTTCTGAACCTCATTATTGCACCTACAATTATTTAATAACCTGCCTGTACTCATAAACTTAAAATGAATCAGTCTATTAATGGTTGTACTGCTTGGAATTTGCCAATACGGATATTTTACAATAAACAAGGAGCTTACTTAACGAACGTCCACCATACTCGTAAAACCATTTTTGTTATGGACAAGGTCTAGGTTCCTTAGAGACATTAAGCAGAACATAATTAATAATGAATTATTATAAACGCCAAACATCAATGATAAACAAACAAACAGCACATATTGTCGCGCCGCACGCATTTGCGTTAGCATTGGGTTGTTTCGATAATTCCATGGCATCACTGATTTTTGTGAAAATGCTAGTTTGTTTTTTGCATTCATTGGGTTCCGGAAAATGAAAAATGGTTAGCAACAGTATGAATGGATGGAGTATTTTTTTCTCTACAAAAAATGTATTTCCACTTTAATCTAAAATAATTAGGGGAGCAAATAATCGAACATAAAGAATTTACTATGCAAATTCCTATGGTGCGTCTCCCAAGTCAGCACCCGGTATACATATAATCTATTTCCATCTTTATTTCAATTCAGAATTATTATTTCATATCTAACATACTGTCTTTTTTATGTATTCAGAGTTATTTCAAAACTTATCTAATCTACTACCTTCTTTATTTCGATTCGGATTTATTTCAAAATTTATCTAATATAGGTACTACCACCTTATTTAAAATTAATCTCATAACAGTTTCAATAAATAATAATTGGATTATTCTTTTAATATTGTTTGATTAATTACATTAACTTCTCAGGATAAATAATGATTTAATAAATGTTTGTTCATTTATGCCAAATTTAAATTATTCACACTTAATGTGTTCCTAAATCCCAACGTTGATCCTTTCTCGCGCCCAAGTGTCTCGCGCTCAAGTGTCTCGCGCCCAAGTGTCCCCGCGCCAAAACGGCCGCGCCCAAATGTCCTAGACCGATTCCAAACATATAACTTTCATAACTTTTTTCTTTATCTCTTACGGTTTCGCTGCTGAAACAGCGTCCCGGACAAGTCAATTATATATATAGATCAGCTAATGATTAGGGAATTAGGGTCGATTTAGTTACCTTACATGTATGCGGTAATTGGTATTTTTTATAAATTTTTAAGCGTAAAGGCTTTTTATTTATTGCTGTCTCCCATCGCCCCATTGCAGTAACCTGAATCGCCCTGAGTGTGGTTTCAGACGCCGAAAGTGAGCTATCAGCCGAGGTAGGTAGTTATAAATAAAGCTAAGGTAAATTAAATTAAATAATAGATAGAATTTAAAACGCACTGCTACAAGTAGAGTGCGAAACCTAGATGATAGTTTTTGTTGCTGGGTATGCACAGTGCTTGCGACAGTTTTTGAACTTTCTTTTTCTTATTATAAATTACAATAATCTTGTAAGATCTTGATCAGCCAATTTTCGTAATTTTAGGGATTTGGTTGTACTGCACGATTTATTTGACTGAACTAAATGTGAGCGGATTTAATTGTTTTAATTTGGGTACCCGTTCTAAAATCCTGAAATTTTGTAATTAGGCAACACACAGTCCAGGTGCAAGGTGACTGCAGTGGCGTAACTACCGAGGGGGCAGCGGCCCCCGGGCCTTGAACTTCAACGGGCCTCCTGAAGTTTATAGCCCGGCAGATCCAAACTCGCTCCCGTATAAAGTTTCAATGAGTCCGGGAAAAACACAAGAAACCCTCGGAGAAATCTAAAATATGTTAAAAAGTTATCTGTTTGGAATAAATTTAAAATAAAATAATTTCTGTACACCCGATGCACCACGTCTTGCACGTACACGTACTACGCCAATAAATTAATAAGACAGGTACCTAATAAATAGTGCTAACAGGGCATTTTCGGTCACGGTCTTACATATAGGTTTTGCAACGTTGCAACTCCGATGTGATCCGTATATAATTATGTTTTTGTTTGTTCTTTTAGTGCATAGGCTTACAGGATTTATATTTATTATTATTATTATTTTCAATAAATAACGCGTATCTTGCTATTATTCATTTTGCTTTGATGTTTCTATTTATGAATTAAAAAAAAATATTGAAAAATGATAACCAAAAATGCTTTGGCAAGAATAGGACTTACACTTGGCAATTAAGGGGCCCGGTGAAGATCACGGCCCTCGGGCCCAAAATTTGAAGTTACGCCACTGGGTGACTGAGTTACTAATAAAATGTTTTATGATATTCTGGGGGTTCAATCGCCACATCTGGCGTTTGGCCCACCCAGCTGTTTTAAATACGGGGTACCAAAACCACAGTTGTGGAAGTAGAGAAAGTAAGGTAGTCGTCAAAGGCATGATGCTAACCACATCACCCAGTATCCCGTTAATGGGGTGCCAAATTGACTGGGTTTCGGAAAGATATTTCGGCAACCCTGACTCGCTGGGTCTCGGGTCATATTCCTACGTGTGGAATGAAGCGCCGTGAACTTTACTTTAGTTTTATGCTATTCTGAATTGTAGACTCCTGTTTACTAAACCGTCTCCAGATATAAAAAAAGCAGCAACGTCATTTGAATTTAAGAATTTTTTGAAATAATTTATGATTCAGAATATCATAAAACGATGTATACAGCTCGGTTGTTACCAGAACTTTACCTGTTGACACAGATAACGAGTTCACTATCGCTTGCTTGCTAGATACCGTGCTTGCACCCAAAGTTCTTAGTAACGGTCTTGCAATGTAAATTAATTACTTTTATATTATAGATCACAGTTTATAAATCGTGTATATTTCAGGGCTTTCTTGCAAGGACGTACTTGATTTCTTATAATATTCACGCAATGTTAAATGTTTATTCAGCATCTGAAAAATGGTAGAATACCCACTAATAATTAGGTATGATAAAAGTGAACATTAAATGAATCGCGTTTTTGAACAAAGTGTTTTATCATAATTGTACAAATTGCATGGTATTTTATTGTTTTTCAGATACTGGGTAAAAATAATTTTTACTGCAATGACAAATGCCACAATATTTCAAGTATTATTTGTTATGAAATGTGTATTATGATCAATAAGTTTTCCAAATATGAGATAGTACATCTACCACTGGAAAGTTGTAATATTTTCACTTATGTAAAAATATTAGTATGTAATAAATCTTTCTTTAATTTATTAAAATAATAAAACTTATTTGACTTTTATTAGCCTTTAATACATAGTTAAGAGTTAATATTTATATAAATTGTAATATTTTTAATAATGTTATTGTTCATACTTATATTAATTATTTTATTACATATTATATAGTACATTATAGGGAGTGATTCAAAATTCAAGAAACCCAAAATATAATAAACAATTTATGATAACTGGATAGAAAGAAGTCCGCCAATAAATATGAATGAATACCTTTACAATTATACTCATTGGTAGCATTTTGTTTGTAATTTATTTATTTAATTATGCAGCAAAGGCAGATATAAACAATAATGACATCCTACAAATACGTCAAACATCAATTAAGTGGCATGTGAAGCGACAATATGTGACAAATGATTATATAAAAAAAATCATCTTTCAAAAGTGTTTGAGCGAGGATATCAAAAGTCTTAGAACTTTTTCACAAGTAATTTATTTACAATCTGTTACATTTTCAACAATAAGCGAAACAGTTCATTACAAAAGTTTAGTGCAGCACTTTAACAATAATATGAGAAAGTAGTTGCCCTTTTGGCCGCTTCCCTTCTGATTTCACTTATCCAATTTAATTGTAATAAATACATAATAATATATTGTCGTTTAACAAATTCTGTATGTAAAGGGGTAGATACATTGCTCCTAAACCTCAAACGCAGGTTATGAACATCTGTCCGAAATGTAATTTTATTATGTAAGTAGGGTGGTGTTTCAAATACAACAATTTTGTGATATAGACGGTCACTATGTTAACGACATCTATTAAAGTTATTTATCCGATTAGCGTCTTAATGTATGGAATATTCACTTATAACACCATGAGTAGTCAAAGTTATGTTGACTATTTGTATGGTGGTATCACGAATGTTCATTGCGCTTCGATACGATTAGGATGAGTGCGTTACCATGAGTCCTAATCTCAAGCACATTGGACATGAATAGTGATACCATCGCAAAAATAATCTACTTAACTTTGACTAAGAATGGTATTCGAGGGACAATTCATCGAACTGAAATCATTTTTTAAAATTTGTTTATCCTGAATTTGAGTTGTAAGCGATTTAATTTCCATAACGACAGTAAACAAACTTTAAAACCACTAGTTAAAATTGTCGATTACTTTCACTAGTGAAAATTGTCGATATAGTTCATTTTTATTGGCTCGAAGATGTCAAATCTTGTATTTTTTTTGGTCAGTTCTTAACAGATGACAATCAGTGGTGTTCCCATAGGGTATACTCCATATACGCCGTCCGTATACTCTCAGAATTTTCTGGGCATACTGCGTATACTCGAGCAATTTTGTGAAAACTCTTTGAATGTGCTTACAAATTAGGCCTAACGTTAAGTCGAACACTACTTGAACAATTGTCCGCCACCATACGTGAAGGTTTGGCTGTGAGACCATCGATCGGGATTTTGCAGCTCCTCGTGGTTAATCGATTTTTTCCAACTATACGGAAAAAATTAAAATGTTAAGCTCATTTATTGTAATTGCACCCCCCCCCCCCCTCCCGCCGTCAAGACAACATAGAAAAAATCAGGCACACAATGTGTTACCGGTAGTATAATATACCTTCACAACAATTGATGGGAACATCAGTGAATTGACAAGTGAGTTGAATAGTCACTTATGATACCATGAGTAGTCACAGTTATGTCAAATATTTTTGCTGTGGTATCATGAATGTCCATTGCGCTTAGGATCGAGTGCGCTAGCACGAGTCCCAATCCTAAGTGCAATGGACATGAGTAGTGATACCACCAGAAAAATATTCTACTTAGTTTTGACTAAGAATGTCATTCGATGGACTATTCAATGAACTAAACTACTTTTTCAAATTAGTTTTCAGTAAATCTAACAACAAACTACACAATTTCTATAGTAACAGAACACTAATATTGACTTTTTCTAATAAAATAAACGTATTATATTTGATGTGATTATTTTTTGAGTAAATTTTAATATTAGGAACAAATAAATATTTTATTGGCAGCTTGATTTGTTTGTAGTAACCTAGCTAAAAGTCATCTCCATGAAAACAACATCAAGTTGAGAAAAGTTGTTATGTATTGCGTCGCCTAGTGAAGTTACTCTAGTATAATCGATTTTGTATAATCGAAATTTTACAAGATAACTTAACTAAATCCAGCCTTCTGATTGGTTGAGATAGCTACGAAATAAAATAATCAAGGGTAATACCACAAGCAGTGGATATATTTTTGACATATATTTTGTCGTTTCCATGTAAATTATTGCGTCTAAATTTCACGATACAAAATCACATCAAAAATGTCACGAGCCGAAGGCGAGTGACATTCAAATGTGATTTTGTTGAGTGAAATTTGCAATAATTTCTATGGAAATGGCAAAATATTAAAAAAAATATATTCACTTCGAGTGGTATTTGGGACGACTATTTAACAATATTAATACATAACGATTGATTTTATTGAAAAATAATCCAACAATTAATATAATTATTAATTCTCAATTGAATTCAGCGGAATACTTCCAAAACACAGCATTTTAAATTTTTTTAAACAAGCCACACAGTTTGTTGGGGTTTAGTATTACGTAACCTAGCGATATCACTAAGGACAGAACATCGTTGCTAAGCGATACTTCGCAACAAGGCTATTTATTTTTTGAGTACGTACATTGTTTTGTGAATATTTTGCATGGTGCCCAATATTCAATGATATACTGCTGTTATTGGTTGAAAAAAGCAAATGTCTGCAATGTGATTGGCTTATATATTATAGTGTTGAATAGTCACTTAAATACCTTCTAGGAAGATATATCCGCTGAGATTTTTTTGATAGGTCAAGAAACGTCAAATTCTAGATTTATGTTTGCCACTTTTCAACAGATGACAGGTGAATTGAATAGTCTACTATATTTTTTATACCATATGACAAACATGCATTTCGAAGTTTTTGGATCTTGGATTTATCTTGTGAATCAATACAATATTCTTACAATACAAATCACAATAATCAACCAGAGATAACACCATACTGTTACATAATGTGACTTTGATATTAATGTTGAATACAATTTAAGAAAGTAGTTTTTAAATTGCAATAAGCTTTCTGTAAACATTTAAATGGGTTTTTTAAAATAAAAATTTCATTGAAGGATTACACCCACATTTTTAATAGTATCTGTAACAGGTATTGTATTATTATTTATTGCAATACTGACAACTGCTAGGTAATGTTATTGATGTGGGTTGTATAATACTCCAAATGCATATTTACAATTTTTAAAGGTCGATGCTTATCTATAATTGTTCAATATCGTCGGAAGTAGTTAAAATTGTATATGAAAAAAACGTTTATAAATAAAGTGCTACCTGTACCTCCACCTTTAAATGTTCGATCCTTTCGTATGATATTATAAACCTCAATAAAAATCTCATTTGTTACATAATCAGAAAATCAAGTTTTGAAGACAGCCAGCAAGATAAATGAAGAATCAATAATGGTTCCCCTGAAAGCATAAAAATTGGCAACCAGTAAACGTGTGAGCACATTTTAATTTTGAAAACATTACATAGGATTGTTTGATAATTTTAGACTAAAAAACAACTCTATACGCAGAACAGAACAGAGCGAAAGGATACACTATTCAAAGCACGTAAGTAGGTAGGTACTAAAAATATATAAGTACACAATTTAAGTTTACAGAACAAAATGGAAATGCTGATAAGAAATATATAAACATACACACAGCCGTGTCAGAAATCCCTCATTGATAACCATATTGATAGCCATACAATTTAAATAACACGTATCGCAATTTACCTGCAAGCAGTATATGCGAAAAACACATTTTTCGATTTATACAAAATGATTTGGTTAAAGACAACGCCATCGATAAATGATAGTAAATCGGATGTTACTTTTTGTTCAAAATCAAATATGTAAATGTACATATATTGAAATCGCTTAGACAAAAAATATTATTATATAGGTGTTAATGTATTATCAAGACAATTTAAAAATTCCAAGTGACTATTTTTCGGAGGTTTATGTACTAGACCAAAGTTACACGTGTAGAATGTGCAATCCACTGATAAGATAAGCGCTTCTTGCAGCCTTATCGCATGTTACGTGTAATTAACAGTTTTTGCTCGCACTTATGTGACTGGGAAATAATCAGTTGCTTTTTCGCTAGCTTAAGACAAACATCGCTTAAGTAATAGTGATTTTGTAATTCCGTGTATGTAGGTTAAATAAATATTTTTAAAAACTTATTTTTTTGCCTACAACACGTCACTGGCGCAGTCTTGTGGATTTTCGGAAGTCAAGACAAAAATCGCTTGTACTTGTGTATTAACACTTTATCCGAAACACCCGCATCCCAAATTCTACGGGCGTCTAACATCGAGGCAGCCAAGTAGACAGCACCCCGGGCTCTGGAAGACAGCATCGCGGAAGGAGACCTGAAAAGTCACCGGACGACCCTCTAACATCGAGGAAGTCGACCAACATCAACCACAGACTCTGGAAGACAGCATCGCGGAAGGAGACCGTAACAGCCCCCAGGACAACCCTCCAACATCGAGGAAGTTGGCCAGGCATCACCCCCCGGGCTCTGGAGGACAGCATCGCTGAAGGAGACTTCCAAGCAATCTGGAAGGCCCTCCGAACATTGAGTACGCCTATACCAGGTATTCACATTCAGGACCACTGGGCCGGCCCTCTGAAAATCGAGAAGCCGACGGCGCAGGTTCAACTAGGACAACGCACCAGACAAGCATCGCTGGGACATCCGTTGCCGCATTGCGATAACCATGAAACTCGCACACATCAAGTTTTCAATGTAAGCGAATTTTAATCTTGCAACCGCTTTTAAGAATTATAAATTTACGCTTTATGCTTAAATAAACTAACCGTAGCTCATTTTGGAGCATAAGATTAATTTGTTATATAAAAATCAATATTTAGACTTAAGGCAACTAATAACAGAATTCGATTCATTAGTTAACAGATTCTCAGGAGAATTGTTAAGAATAATCGCTTTCGTTATTAGAGATTGCACCTTAAAATAAAGATATAAAAATCAACAGCCCCGTTTCGCAAGAAACAATAATATTACGACGTTAGAATTAGAATATACATTATTTTTGTAAAATCCTTAGTACGGATTTATTTAAGAATTTTGTGACTAACAATTTATGTCAGTCGACGAACTAGTAGAACAAATAGATAGGCTGCAGATTTCTGAAAATAATCCAGCTCGACAAAACGTAGCAATGGCCAATCAACCCCAAGATCAACCCCAGCTACAACCTCAGCCATTACCAATTTTCCCACCTGGATTTCATCCTAGTCTTTTAAATAACATTGGAGAATATGACGGTAACCCTACAACTTTGGTTAAATGGATCAAACAAACAGGAATAATTATTGACCAATTTTCATCACCGGATAATCGAGCATACGTTAACCATCTTTTAATATCGACGGCACTTTCAAGATTGACGGGAGCCGCAGAAGCAGTCACTTTAGGACAAAATATAACTACTTGGAGAGAACTTAAGGATAAATTAAAAACCAGCTTCGGTGACAACCGTTCCGAAGACGCATTATTGCAAGAATTAACAAATTTATACCAAAGAACCGAAGATGCATTAGAATTCTACGACAAATGCATGCGTCTAAAGACATCCTTACTTTCACATTTAATTATGAACGAAGCCGATCCTGAAGCTATTCGAATAAAAACTGAAATGTATACAAGTTTAACAAGAAATCAATTTTTGACTGGTTTGAAGGCAGATTTAAGCCGCTACATTAGATCAAGAAATCCTAAAACTATAGAGGAAGCATTAAAAATTATTCTGGAAGAACGCGATATCGAAAACCGAAGAGCACAACTAGCAGCATTTCATAAACCTATGCACAGAACGCCCATTCAAAAACCAAGTAACTTTTCTTCACACAACGCATACAGCTACTCTCGAATGCCGTCTGTGTCACCAAATTGGCGATATCTACCATCACAACCATCAAATCTGCAATATAGACCACCGCTACAACCTCAAAATTATTTAAGGACACCTACCCAGCGTTTACCAGCTGCACCACCAGCGCAATTTTCAAGATTTCCACGACAACCAATTAATATACATACGGAACCAAATCCTCGCCAATCGAACGTATTTAAACCCACAGGAACAATACCAAAAGAAAAACCCACGCCAATGGAAACATCGACTATACACAGAAGACCAACCAACATCCAAAATCGCTCTTATCTGAATCAGCCAAATTATATCCGCCAATCAAATCAACCACGAAATTTCATCTCAACGGAATTATTTCATACAGAAGAAAACGGATGCTTCGAACCTCCAGAAAACTTTGATTATTACCAAGGCGAATATGACCAGGAAGAATATCAAGAATTTGAACCAGAAGATGAATATACACAGGAAATCGAAGAGGTTGAAGATAACGTAAATTTTCCAGTACCAGCCTCGGAGAATTAATACCCCTCTACAATCACGACAACCCCACACTTCCATATGTACAAATACCTGAAACGGACTATAAACTAATGATTGACACAGGAAGCGCAAGAACGTTAATTAAACCTGAATTCATTTATCAACACTTTCCTGAAGATGTTATTGAAAAGCCATTCGAAATTGTAACATCACATGGTAGGACCTATCACAATGAAGTTGCCAATATTCCTATACTTTCGATGTTCAACGAAGAAGGAACTCACGAAGTCTACCTTTATAATTTTCATGAAAATTACGTAGGACTCATTGGAAGCGATCTACTCAACGAAATTGGAGCAAACATCAATTACCGAAATCAGTGTATAGAAACTGATAAAGCAAACATTCCTTTTCTTTTACCAAATAAATTAAATACATCTATTTCTAAGAAAAGGCCAAATCCAAATTTATTCACCCAGAAAGAAAATGTAACATCTACAGTAAAAATCCCACCAAGAACGGAAATGAAGATTAAACTGCCAACTAAAGCGCCCAATGGTATTAAAATTTGTGAAAGGCAAGATTATGGACACGGTGTATCGACTCCAAATGCTGTTCATAATAATTACTTTTACACAACTGCAATAAATACATCGGAGAAAGAAGTAAACTTTGATACCACAAAGTTGATGGATTTAGAAGATCTCGAACCACATGAAACGGTTCCATTAAATTTTACATCCACTGACAATAAAAACAAAAATATGCTATTGAATGAGAACCTCAAAAATAATTTACGTGTAGACCACCTTAATGAGGAAGAACAAACCTTACTGAGTGGACTTTGTTATGAATACAAAGACATTTTTCACCATCCCGATATACCATTGACCTCCACCAATTTAATTCGGCACCATATTAGAACCAAAACCAACGATCCAATTTTTACGAAAACATACAGGTATCCACAGGTTCACAGAAAAGAAGTTCAAGAACAAATTGGAAAAATGTTAGAGCAGAAAATAATAGAACCTAGTGAATCGCCGTATAATTTCCCAATATGGATTGTCCCCAAAAAGATGGACGCAAGTGGCCGCCAAAAATGGCGAATAGTTGTCGATTATCGACGGTTAAATGATCAAACCATAGAAGACAAGCACCCTCTACCTAATATCGAGGACATTTTAGATAAACTGGGCAGAGCGAATTATTTTACATCCCTCGACTTGGCAAGTGGATTCCACCAGATCGAGATCGAGCCAGAGGATCGTGAAAAAACCGCATTTTCTACCGAAGAGGGCCATTACCAGTTTAGGCGTATGGCCATGGGTTTGAAAAACGCTCCTGCCAGTTTTCAGCGATTAATGAACGCAATATTGCAAGGGCTTACAACCAATCAATGCATGGTGTATCTCGATGACGTTATCATCTACTCTTCATCATTGCAGGAACATATGACCAGATTGAAAAATGTATTCGACAGATTTAGAAAAGCAAACGTTAAGGTACAACTAGACAAAAGTGAATTTTTGAAGAAAAATTTGGAATATTTAGGACATGTCATTACACCTGAGGGAATAAGACCTAACCCCAAAAAAATTCAATGTATCAAAAACTTCCCGATACCAAAAACAAATAAAGAAATTAAATCATTTCTCGGATTACTTGGATACTACAGGAAATTTATTAAGGACTTTTCTAAATTAACGAAACCATTAACTCAGTGTCTCAAGAAAAACAAGAAAATTGTGCATAACCAAGAATTTATTGACGCCTTCGAAAAATCTAAAAACATCCTGATGAATGAACCACTTCTTACTCATCCCGATTTTAACCAACCGTTTGAGATGACTACGGACGCATCCAACGTTGCAATAGGTGCTATATTAAGCCAAAAGGACAAACCCATTGCGTATGCTAGCCGTACTCTAAACGAAACTGAACAAAAATACTCCACTATTGAGAGGGAACTCTTAGCAATTGTGTGGGCTACAAAGCATTTTCGTCCATACCTTTTCGGAACAAAATTCACCCTATTTACTGATCATCGACCTTTAGTTTGGTTACGGAACTTAAAAGAACCGAATAGCAAATTAACGAGATGGAGTTTGAAACTGGAAGAATTCGATTTTGAAGTTAAATATAAGAAAGGCCAGAAAAATTCAAATGCCGACGCGTTATCTCGGATCCATATTAATCCAATCACGTCAAGCATCCAAGATCAAACTTCGTGTATTGTACACGCAGATGAGGAAATCGAACAACTGCTTAGAGATTTAGAACCACTGAATACACCGGAACCAACAACAAATCTTCAACAATTTACTCGTGCAGTAACACCCCCAGATTACGACAATTTAATTGACACAACAATTATTAATTTGGACTTAAGTCAACCAAGAAACGAACCAAGCAATCTCACTCAGCACTCGCAAGAGGAGTCTACAGCAACCGTATCTATTTGCGGAAAACCGTTGGAAACTCACCAATCTCAGGTATTATTTGTGAAAAGTGCAACCGCAAATATTGAAATCAAACGCAAAACTATTGAAGGTCACATACAACTCACAGTGCCCATCAATAAAAACATTTTGGAACAACAATTTGAAAAACTTATAAAAGAATACTGTATGGCTAAGGCAAAGTATTATTGCATATTTCCAGAAGAAGAAATTTACAGAGCATTTTGCAGATATATTACCAGAGTATCGAATGATGATACCCCAAAGTTTTATGCTTGCACCTCGCAAGTAATGCATCTTACCGATACCGAAGAAAAACTAAACCAAATAATTTCACAGCATGAAGGGAAAACAAATCATAGAGGAGTAGAGGAAACTTTGGCAAAACTAAAAAGGAAATATTTTTGGAAAAATATGAAAAATGATATAAGCACGTATATCAATAACTGTGAAACGTGTAAAAGACAGAAATATAATAGAAACCCAATAAAAAATCCATTTTGTTTAACCGAAACAGCAAGTAAGCCTTTTAACACATTACATTTGGACATCTTCTACGTAGAAAATCACATGTTTTTAACAATTTTGGACCAATTTTCGAGATTCGTGCAGGCTTATGAAATTAAATCCCGAAATAATGTAGAACTTTCTGAGAAAATATTGGACCACTTCACAAAATATGGAGTTCCAGCAAATATTGTAGCAGATGGCGAATTTAACAAACATGTTCTAAAACATCTATTTGAAATGCATAAAATTTCTTTCCATGTAACTACACCTGGACATCACGAGTCCAACAGCCTTTTAGAACGCACACATTCCACATTATTGGAACACTACCGAATATTAAAAGAAACTCACCCTCAAGAAATACCAGCAGTTAGAATGCAATATGCAATTTTAGGGTATAATAATGCAATACATTCAGCACTAGGATACACTCCTAGGGAAATATTATTTGGACATACAGATTCCAGAAACCCATACGACCTCGATTATACCGCTAAATTTTACGGAAACTATATTGCTGCTCATAGGGAAAAATTAAATTACCTTTACGAAGCGATTAACGCCGAAAAGCAAAAAAAGAAAGAAAAGGTCATCACCCGAAGAAACAAGTCGAGAAAACAGCATAATTTGCAACTAGGTATGACAGTCTATCTAAAAAATCAAGAAACAAGAGGCAAACATCAACCCCAGTTTAGTGGACCCTACAGAATTATGGAAATATCTCAGCATAACGTCTGTAGATTAAAAGATTTAAAATCAAAAAGGGAACGAAAAGCTCACGTTAACGAGTTACTTTCTATTCCAGAATCCTGTGCTACGCAACAGTTAGCCTGTCCGAGCATGTAACCATACAAGATTTGTCAACCAACCCCGGATTATACCCCTTGGAACTAGGACCCACTTTGATTCAAACGTCCACCTGGACTCTCGTTGTACAAAATAATTACGAATCTTTATTAGGCGAATTCAGCTACCTCAAGCAAAATAGTAAGGCACTTAATCATATTCTTCGTACCACGAAAATACCAGAATCCAACCGAAAGGACTACTACGGCACTCGAAATTACTCAAATTACGAATATTCCAATTATCTTAACATAATTAATACGTTGGTAATCGAAAATGAAAAATTAATTCAACATTTGTTTCCTACACACCGAAATAGAAGAGGAGCAATTGATGGTTTGGGAACACTTATTAAATTTGTAACCGGCAACCTAGATGCGGAAGATGGCAAACGATACGAAGCAATGATAAAAGATATACAAGAAACCTCCGAAGAACAAGGAAAAATTATGGAACATCAGGCGTGTCTACTCGAAACAACAATCGAAAAATTTAACGAAACTATCAGAGATTTGTATTCAAATCAAGAATTTATTACAACCAAACTAAACGAAATGCGATTTTCATTACAGAAAGAAAGCAGACAAAATTCAGAAATAATAAACACCCATGCAGTAATGAATCAGATAATATCACTGTTGCAACTTATTTTAATAAAATTAAAAGAACTGCAGACCGCTCTTGTATTTGCTAAAACAAACGATTTACACCCAGCTTTAATAGGAGATGAAGACCTAATCAACGGACTGCAAGTGATCGAAAATAAAT
This sequence comes from Agriotes lineatus, assembly GCA_940337035.1. Taxonomy (NCBI): domain Eukaryota; kingdom Metazoa; phylum Arthropoda; class Insecta; order Coleoptera; family Elateridae; genus Agriotes; species Agriotes lineatus. The sequence goes on along the minus strand of CALNHX010002143.1, from coordinate 2,560 downwards.
TACTAACAGAGGCTCAAGAAAATCGAGTTAGAAAACAATTGTCTTTGCCGTATCCTGTCGACAGAATCCACATTGCGAGTTACGAAAAAATTATTAGTATAAAAATCTACCAGATTAAAAACAAAGTGACATTTCTCCTGGAAGTACCCCTCGTCACGGAAACCAAATATCTAAGATTTAAATTAATTCCTATCCCTATTTATTCCAATAGTAAATTTCACATGATTCTACCACATTTTGAACAAATTATTCATTCCGAAAAGAATAGCATACCTGTAAAAGATAATCAATGTTTGGAAATAAAACAACAATCTTACTTTTGTAAAGAATCAGCGCCACTCGTGATTCCTAATGAGTTGTTATGTGAAACTCAATTACTGTCTTTTATAAATAATAAGACTTGCAATGTGTACTATTTTGAGTTAGAGGACTATAAAGTGATTCGTATAAGACACAATCAATGGATTATTACTTCACCGCACCCAATTGTTGCTACCATACGTTGTAACGATAATGAGTATAAGCAACAATTAATAGGAACTAGTTTAGTCACTATACCTAGCTTTTGTTTAGTTATTATACAAGATAAGGAACTCTTAATTAATCATCATATTAGTTTAATTATTAAGGATAGTTATCTTCCACGCATAGACGCTCTCGATCAAAATTCAATAACTAAGTATGAAATAAGTAAAGTTCAATTGAAACATGTTAACCTACATGACTTGCAATCTGTAAAAGACGAATTAAAATTAATTCCTAAGGACATTCAAAATATTCATAGAACACATTATTTATCTATGGGATCGATGAGTATTAGCTTGCTTATATGTGTAATTATAACAATTATTGTATTTGTATTGATATGTAAACGTAAACTCCTTTACGAAAAGATCATTCGCAATATTAACAAAACAAAAGATATTCAACTAAGAATTACGAGCAATCAAGGGCAATTGGCCCAACTTAACGAAAATCTAAATTAAGAAAATTAAAAACTTTCCAAATTTATATTTCCGATCTCGTCGGGGAGGAGTTACACGTGTAGAATATGCAATCCACTGATAAGATAAGCGCTTCTTGCAGCCTTATCGCATGTTACGTGTAATTAACAGTTTTTGCTCGCACTTATGTGACTGGGAAATAATCAGTTGCTTTTTCGCTAGCTTAAGACAAACATCGCTTAAGTAATAGTGATTTTGTAATTCCGTGTATGTAGGTTAAATAAATATTTTTAAAAACTTATTTTTTTGCCTACAACACGTCACTCAGTTTGTGAAGTTTTTCTGTGTCCTGTTGCAAGTTCCCTCCGGTTTCTGCTATGATTAACATGCCATCTGCATAACACAATTCCGTAATTCCTCCCATCTTCATTTTCCAAAATCCTAGATTATATACCGTTAAATATTACTTGTCATTTTCTATAGCTTCGTCTAGAACTACATAAAAGATTAAAGGAATCAAAACACATCCGTGCTTCAGACCTACTATATTGCAATGATCTTCCTGTTGGTTTACACATGATATATTAAAATTTTCAAATAATTATTTTCGACAAACATTCGGTGTCAAGCGCATTGAGTGGTAACAAAAATGCCTCGCCGTAGTTTACATTTTAACGAGAGAAATAACCGTGGTGGATTTAATATGAACTGGTAAAACAAGTTTCAAGTACGACAACCCGGGAATTCTCTATCTACGTCGAAGAAATCAGTCAAACAAAGATAGCATCACGAACACTCTTAAATATATACATGTTCATTTTACTGCGAGCAGAAGAAGATACCAATTCGCTAGTCGTATTCTAAATATCTAGTCGTTACTACCGAAACTAGATTACATTAAGAACATTATCACAACCTACCATATTTCTTTATGAGAAACTTGGCTTTCGCCAAACGTAAAATTTGGTTGTTATCAAAATTACTGTCCACATGAGTTTGCTCAAATATTTACTCTATTAAATGTCAGACCGACATAACCTAAATTGCCTGTACATCAATTATGTTTTGTTAAGTGATTTTATATACTAGCTCAGTAAGGGCCGGTTCTACAAACCAAGGATAAAGTTATCCGAGAAATAAATACCCTAAAAACGATTGTTGTAACAAAGGAAACTATGACAATTATACCTCGGATTCGGATAGCTTATTCTACATATATACTTCCATTGTAGAACCAGGCCTAAGTATTTTTTAAACATGAAACTCTTTTACTCAGGTTGGGACATGAACTTATAATTGTAAGAAATTTGGAACAGCTCTTTCAGTTCAAACTCCATATCCATTATGTCGATTTCTTTAATATAAAGTTTACGTCGAAAGCTTACTTAACTTCAAAAATAAATAGCTCCTGTAAATAGCACTTCTCATTCTATTTAATGTAAATTATATTGGAAAAGCATGGTTATCATCAGAGAGTCACCCAAGAAGCTGGGCTACAAATCGGTGTGGACCAATGATGGAAACATCTACGTAAAAACTAGGAGCAATGGTACTCGCAAAAGTAATACTTGAAGCGATTTAAGTTCGATTAAAATATAATCTGTGGAACGTGTGGT
>CALNHX010002142.1:86872-191039 GCA_940337035.1 Agriotes lineatus | reverse complement strand
TTCAGATATTCACATATTGAAATTTAAACTGTTATTTAAATTTATATTAAAAATCCTTCTATTTAACTTGTGTAGTTAACCATATAAGCCTCGATATAAGCCAATAGAAACTGATCTGTTCAGTAATAAATAAAGTGTTAGACACTTTAGTAAGGAGATGTTTCTGATTAAAATTGAATAATCAAGTATCAAGGCATTGAAAAAACAGAATTATATAACTCCCTTCGAAAATGATTAATTTGATTTTTCAGCAAAAATAAAAAGTAAACAATAACGCGTAACACTAGTAAAAGTAAGAACAGAAATGACCAAGTCGAAAAAATCCATATGGCCCCCTAAGAAAAACAAAAGTTAATCCTATTTTCTCTTGTGTCCACTTTTAATACTAGCCTTAAAAATGATACAAATAATATGTCAACTTGATAGAACAGTAAAAATAAAACCGAAATCATGGCTATTAGTACGGGAGCCAGTGAACTGTTTTGTTACGTCATTGGGCTCACGGCTAAATTAAACTTCATGAATTAGTTTTTGTGCTGATGTAAACAAAAACCGAATTCTACAATCCCGAATCCGGGGATACCATTAAGGGTTACGTTGTGAAAGTCGTCGCAATTGACGACTATTTCACGTCATTTTTAAATACAAAATACAAATTGCCATCAAAAGTTTAATTAACACATAGCAATAAAATATATTTCTGCAATGTGGAACCGGGGGATAACCCCTTCTGCAAAGAGGGTGAATATGTAGGGTTGAAGTTGTAAAAAATTTTGTAAGATAAATGAAAATTTCTTTTTGCATGCACCCGTGCGAACATTAAACATTACAAAAATGATATTCTGCATAACAAACTTCGGGTCATGACTTTCTGCAAGCGCATCAAAAGCAACTTGTCGCGCGCCGTCAAGTGATCGTGCCGAGTCAATTTCACGTTATTATATTCAATAAATCAATGCGATTTGTACAACAATAAATATAAACGAATTTTTCTTACTATTCTCAATTTTCTCAAGCATGTTGTTATCGTATTTCACAAGTGCTGCCGGCATTACCTCTTTACACAAAATAGTACAATTTCCACAAATTAATGTAATAAACACGACTTTTAGAACGTTTATGAGATAAACTACAAAAAAGGCATGATCGAGGAATCGTAGATGCTTCCGAAAAGCTCGTCTCGATGTCTGTTTCGAGGTCTATTGGATCAGAAACTTTTTCTAGAGGAACTAACGATGAAGTGGTACTCTCCTGTGTTGCATTGAGATGTTTTTCAGTGCTGCTCTGGGTTTCAGCAGCCTGACTGTGATCTATGTAAAGATTTTTTGATGGAATGTACAAATCTGTTCATTGTAATTATTTAGTTTAGTTGTCAGCAGATAATTTTTTGTGTAATCGGAGAGAAAAAGCGGAGGAGTTTTTAGCGAAAAACCAAATGATATTAAAATTATGATGTTCTGTTACAGTATCAAATTAACCTTACGACACTAACGAATGGGCGAGTATCGAATGCTACACAAATCCGGGAAATGGGGCATGCTCACCCTGACAATCGTTAAAACAGGCTAAAGGCCTCGGCTCGAATGCCCTCAGGGAGATGGGCGTGGTTCAAGACGGTACACCGCAGGGCAAGCGTGTCGGGGTATATACAGGGTATTGCTAAAGAAATGGGTGCCACCAGATCCAACTCAAGATACCAACCTTCAACCGGACCTGGAGTTTTAAACGGAGCGAGAAGTACTCAAATAACTATTTCGGGAACCCTGGTGCAGCGACAGATACAAACACCTACCTAAAATGCCCGTCCGCCACGTCCGGGCCTCACCTCACAATGGTCGTAACACAGTGACACAGTCCCCCTGTAAACAAACATGCACAAGACACAAAAAGGCAAAGAATAAGACTGTTCGGTTAATACATCTATTGGCCACACCAAGTGACCTACCAAACACCATACAAAAATACAGGTATATTCGGCATCTATGCCGGGTCGTAAGAATGGCTTATAAGGTACGCTCAGCTGGGAGGCGCGTTAAATAAAGGTTTCGGCGCATAGCTGAGCCGAACAACAAATCCAGGCTGAAAGAGGTGAAACGTCGATTTAGGCCTCAACAGGCATGACGCGCGAGTGCAAAGCCTGAACTTGGGTTCGAGTCACCAGACTTACAGTGAAATGTCTAAGAATAACAAACATGAACGGTTAATCTACACAAACAAAGCTGTCTGCCAGCGCAAAATATTAGAACACTACGTTAAAATTTATTACTTGTAAATTAAATCTCCCACGATTGAAAACAATTTCGAAAAATTCCTGAAGTTTGTTCATAAACATAAAATACGGAATTTTGATCATTCTTAAATTCGTGTATATTTATTGTGAGAAACTATTGTTGTGCAAATCGCATTGATTTGTTGAATATAATAACGTGAAATTGACTCGGCACGAGCATTTGACGGCGGGCAACAAGTTACTTTTGAGGCGCTTGCAGAAAGTCATGACCCCGGAGATTGTTATGCAGAATATCATTTTTGTAATGTTTAATGTTCGCACTAGTGCATGCAAAAATAATTTTTCATTTATCTTATAAAATTTTTCACAACTTCAACACTACATATTCACCCTCTTTGCAGAAGGGGTTATCCCGGATTCCACATTGCAGAAACATATGTTATTGCTCTGTGTTAATAAAACTTTTGATGGGAACTTGTATTTTGCATTTAAAAATGACGTAAAATAGTTGTTAATTGCGACAACTTTCACATCACAGCCCTAAATGTTATCCCCGGATTTGAGATCGCAGAAATCAGTTTTCGTTTACATTAGCACAAAAACTAATTCATGAAGTATAATTTAGCCGTTTACCTTATGACGTAACAAAAAGTTCACTGGCTCCCGGACTATATACTTATGTCAGTAATTTAACATTCATACAACATAGATTTTATAACCGTCACTGTCAATTTATATTTATTTTTTGGTTATGCGATATTTATTTTCAGCTGAAGAAAAATTATATGTTTCATTCAGTTTAAAAATGTCTGTTTGACTCGCAATTATTGCAAACAATTTGCTCGTCAAACAAAGTTCAACTTTTAATCCTAATATAACAAGATACCTACTACTTTTTAACAAACGTCAAAATATTATAACAATGCTATAATGTTTACTATTTAGCCGTTACCTAAAATAACAGGTAGAAATCTGTTTGTTAATTTAAAGTTTTTTTAAGATAAATACGTAGGTAACATTAAGATTTAGGAATATATTTATTACGTGTCTTCGTGTAATACATATACAGGGGGGTGCATAAGTAATGGGACACAGAAAAACAGTGAATTCCTTACTTAAAAATATTACGACTTAGCGCACAACTTACCTTAGTTTAATAATTGACATTAATAGAGATATAGGGTATGAAATTCCATGTTTTATTATTTATTCTCTTTATACTCTATAACTTGAAGCGTTTTTAATAGACTATTGAGGAACATCTGTCTGAAATAATGTTGAGATCTGAGCAACTTTTGACTTTTAATTATATTATTTAACACTGTGCCGTTGTCCGTTGTTTATTCTTTAAGATATAAAAATATTCCCCACCAAATAATAAATACCTAGTACCTAAATTTACCAGGATAGATAAGCGGACATTAAGAATACTTAAAATATACACGTCTGATGCAAGTTTTCAAATTAAAAGAAGCATATCAAATAAAAAAAAAACAATCATAGTTACGATTTTTGTTTAAATAATGTAGCACATCTGAATTATTGAAATGGCGTCACATTGTTTACATAACTTAAGTAACAGTGTCTACTCTATTTTCATGAATACTAATTTCTAATTCAATAGTATAGTAGTAGGTACATATATTCATTAAAAAACCTCGCAGTAGACCATGAACAATACTTTTTAAAGCTTAAACCTGACAGATAGTTTTAAAAACAGCAATACAACGCTGCAATACAATTCATCTGCGTTTGTTTACATTACCTAAGGAAGATTATGAATATTAATTCTATTATAAAGGCTAAAGTACTACTTCATAAAAATTCAGGCCTACTTTAGTTTCTTTTAATGAACATACGGTAGGTATAATACGTAACAAACTAAACTTTTAAATACAGAATGTATTGAGCAACTACTTACCATTATAGGGGTAAACAGTCATTCATTAGTTCAACAAAGCACTTCTAAGTATCACCACTCGAATATAAATGGAAAAATTCTTGCTCCGTACTCCGTGGTGTAGTAACTCTAAAACGCGCACCATGCCGAACTTCCCGTAAATAGTCGAGAAAGGAGTAACTAAAGACGAAATGCTTCTTGCCCCGCACCCCCTCCGGGGCGAGAATGAGCGGAGAACAATATCAACATTGATGATTGGCAAAAAGTTGCATTATTAGGACATGACTCACCCTCGATTTGTCGCACTCTGTAATCCAGTAAAGATTTATGATTTACTGTAGGTATTTCTCATGTTATAATTATAACGATGCTATGTTTACTACTTAGGCGTTCCTTACCTAAAATACTCGCTAAAATATAAGGTAGAAGTCTTTACTTTAAATTCAATTATTGATTACAGAAGTTGCACAATGGTAAAACGTCTTACAAGGTCCTTTAAAAATACAAGTATGTTATCGGGGCCAGTCAAATTTTGATGGAGCCGTTAAGATGCAAATGAACAAAATGAATTATTATTTTAAATTCATTTACGTAGTAGACATATATCAGCATTACTTTTGGAAAAATTCTTATATGTAATTGTAGATTAATCCTGATGAAATATCGAATTATCGGCAATAACAGACACGGGGTTTTAATTCTTCTCATAGCCACTTTCCCCAATAATTTAAAAAGATGTATACAGGGTGTTTGTAGATCGCTAGACAGCTCAAGCTTCATTAATAATAGAGATATAAAAAATTTTGTTTTGTTTTAAATGCCAGTGCACAATCTACAAATTGATGTAACCCAATTTAAGCCATGGCCTCCTATTTTTGCTCAGTGATACACGACTTTGGTTTTTTAAATGGAACACCCTGTATATTTTTAAATATTTGCAATCAGCGCTAAATGTGCTTTATGGTAGCATTCTTAAATTTTAATTTTTCAAAATTAAAAAAATCTGATTAGCCAAAGTAGGCCATGAATTATACAAAATCACTACCAAGAAATGCAAAACAAACTCCACTGGGTTCGAAAAATTTCTCATGACTGAATTATAGTACCAAACCTACTAAAACAATTGAAAACTATTTTTTTTAGTTGGAATAATATGAGTTTAATTAACAATAACATTAATTTTTAAATTGTTTTACATATTTTTGATTTTTTAAAAGCTACTTCTAAACGAAATGGCGAATATGGCACACCGTTGGAATTGGAAAGCCCTTTTATTATAGTTTTCAACTGTTCAATGAAATTCATATTGTTCCATTTAAAAAAACATAGTTTTCAATTGTTTTAGTACGTTTGGTGCTATAATTTGGTTATGAGAAATTTTGAGAGTCAAGTGAAATTTGTTTTGCATTTCTTGTTCGATTGTTAGTGATTTTGCGTGATTCATGGCCGACTTTGACTAAATTCTATTTTAATAATGATTTCCAAAATTTAATTTAAGAATGCTATCATATAGTACTTTTAGTGCTGATTTCAAATATCTAAAAATATACAGGGTGTTCCATTTAAAAAACCAAAGTTGTGTATCACTACGTAAAAATAGGAGGCCATGCCTTAAATTGGTTTACGTCAATTTTTAGATTGTATACTGGCATTTAAAACAAAAGAAAGTTCTTTTCGATATCTCTATTATTAACGAAGTTACGAGCTGTCTACCGATCTACAAACACCCTGTATAGTTGAAAGTTAAACATCCATCAAAATTCTAAAGGAATTTGTAAAATAAGAAAAGCAAATTATTTTAAAAAATTAGCTTTTATTACAACTCAAACTATTCTTGCTATAATAACAGTACTTAACAAACAACCGTACTACTGAACTGAGACCAGTAGTTACGTAGCGCCTAGCGAGTATTTGTAAGTATATGATATCTAAAATTCAGCAGCTGGGTAGACTCGCTGCATATTACGCGGCTGGACCCCCACTTCGTCAACGTAAGATAAGCCACAGTCGGCACAGTTAATGTAATACATGCTCAAATACACTCCGATAGAGGGCGTCAAAATCAGTGAAATTGTGGTCCTCCATAAATATGTAAAACATGGTAAAAGTTACACAATTGTTGGTGTGCACACTAATGGAGGATTTTTAGTTATTGACGTCGTCAGGCTAAACCGATCGCCACAAAGCTGTTTCTGCTATTGAAAAATTGTGGAGGATCAAAAAATCCGCCACAATTCAAGAAACCTCCACAATAGGGTGTTTTTCACACACAAATCCTCCACTGCAAATGCAACGCATACACACACACACACACACAGACAGACCAATAAAAAAATATATGTTTTTTGGGTTCAGGAGACTCTGAAACGTGAAGATCTGTTGAAAACTCAATTTCGAATTTTTGGGGTGAATCCAATACTTCCTTTATTGTAAAAGGAAGTAAAAAAGAAGACACTATTCAATTCAGCAGTATCGGCTGTATCCAATATGTAGGAAAGTGCCCTGAAGGCTATCCAAAAATTTCCAATCTCTAGCGTGCTTTTAAAACTTTCTTTAGTGCAACAAAAGTTATTAGATTCGTCCTACATTTTAAATGCGGCATATGCCGCGGGCTTCAGCTAGTTAGGAAATGAAACAGCATGACGGAAGACGCGCAAAACAGCTGACTTTCACCTGTTTTACACGACTGCGCAAGTCTGCTACTTTTTACTCCTCCTAAAGACCAGGAGTAAGAAAAGCTGTTCCAAACAGTTCCGAGCAACTTGCACCTTATCAAACGAACGCAGTTCAAGCAGTTCGGAGCAGCTGTTCGATCTCAAACGAACGCCGTTTTCCTGCTCTAAACTGTTCGGAACAGTTTAGAGCAGTCAAACGAAAGGGGCTTTGGACTAATTAAGACATGTGTAGGTTTCTCACCTCGGGTTGTGAGTGTAAAATACGGACGCTACGGAGAGCTATAAACCGTTACATTTTCGCGTCGTAGTGTAATGCTAATGCTAATGAAAAAATCGTTTTTTCATTTTTTTAGGGTATTTGGGCCTCCTCACACCGAACCGTGCATGGCAGTGAAACCGAAGTTTTGTACCATTATTCTAAAGCTTCATAAAAAATCTCCGTAAATTGTCACATATAATCTCATAAGAGCATTAATTCTTTCCGGAAATTTTTTTGAGTGCGGTCCAACAACGTCGTATTAATTTGCCCGAGCGGGACGCGAGGGCAAATTAGGACGTTGTTGGAATGCACGAAAATAATTTCCGGATATGAATTAATGCTCGAATGCAGATTCGGTAAGAAAATCGTAACGCCACAAACCCTCACAGTTAGGTTGGTCTACCTACAAAAAATTTCCAAGAAATTTTTTTTGTCTTGGTTACGGCTCGTGAACTAATTTTTCTATTGGTCATTAATGAGTGTCGTACGATTTTCATATACAATACTGCGAGTGGTTGACGAATTGCCGAAAATTTTTGTCAAAGTGTATGAGGGTTTATTGCTTCGATATAAATTGGTCGAGTGCGACAGCACGAGACCAATTTTGAAGCAATAAACACGAATAAACACTTTGACAAAAATTCATGCAATTCGTCGGCTGCAAGCGGCATTTGAAGGACTATTCAACGAACAAAATTGACATTTCTTAGTAATTAATCAATTTTATCACGTCCTCTTTGAAAATAAAAATCTGTTGACGTAAAATAAATTGTTTGTCAAATTTGACATTTCTAATATCATATTTGATTAATTTTACAGGAAGTTAAATAAATGTCACAGGAAGAGAAAAAAATTGTCATATACAATACCGCGAGCGGTCGACGAATTGCCGAAAATTTTTGTCAAAGTGTATGAGTGTTTATTGCTTCGATATAAATTGGTCGAGTGCGACAGCACGAGACCAATTTTGAAGCAATAAACACGAATAAACACTTTGACAAAAATTCATGCAATTCGTCGGCTGCAAGCGGCATTTGAAGGACTATTCAACGAACAAAATTGACATTTCTTAGTAATTAATCAATTTTATAACGTCCTCTATGAAAATAAATATCTGTCGACGTAAAATAAATTGTTTGTCAAATTTGACATTTCTAATATCATATTTGATTAATTTTACAGGAAGTTAAATAAATGTCACAGGATGAGAAAAAAATTGTCATTAAAACTCCGCTAGCGGAATTGTTGCACAATTTTACGCTGATTGCTGGAAAATGACATAAATACTAAATTATGATTGGTGAATAGTTAACTTGAAGGGGGTGAGTTGAATAGTCATTAAAACTCCGCTAGCGGAATTGTTGCACAATTTTACGCTGATTGGTGGCAAATGACATAAATACTAAATTATGATTGGTGAATAGTTAACTTGAAGGGGGTGAGTTGAATAGTCACAGAAATTCGTCTGTATAAAATATGTCCCCTCCCTCCAAATATCTCCCTAGAATTTTTGAGCAGATACTGACTATGCTACTAAGAAATTATATGACGATACGATTTCGAGAGTTAAGATAGAGAATACATTATCAGCACCGTTTAAGGTAACAAAAGGTCTCCGACAAGGTTGTTGCTTATCCCCAACATTATTTAAGATATACATTAAATAAGGTTTAAGAAAATGGAAACAAAAATGTTCAGGAATAGGAATACCATTAGAAAACACAACCGTTTACAGCCTACAATTTGCAGACGACCAATCAGTAATAGCAGGGGACAAAGAAGATCTTGAATATATGGCTCGCAAGCTAAAAGAAACGTACAGACAATGGGGACTCGAAATTAATATCCAGAAAACCAAATATTTGAACATTGGCAGTGAGATCCAGAACCTACAACTAGACAACACAGAAGAAATAGAAGCATGTGGAAACTACAAATACTTAGGAGTACCATTCGACACAACCGGTACAGATGAAAAGGAAATTAGAACAAGAATAATACAGGCAAAGAAAGTAATAGAATGTTTGAACGGGAACCTGTGGAGTAAAGTTGTAACAAAAAATCGGAAGTACAACATATACAACACAATAATCAAAAGTAGCTTACTCTACGGATCAGAAACATGGAGGATGCCAGAGAGAAACAAAAGAATGTTAGAAGCAACAGAAATGGAAGCGTTAAGAAGATCAGCTAGAAGATCACGAGCTGACAGAGTAAAAAATGAAAATATTCGACAAGAAATGGGACTACAGGACACGATCATAAAAGACATCGAAGGAAAACAACTGACTTAGTATGGACATGTACAGCGGATGGCAGAGCATAGGTTACCCAAACAAGTGATGACCTGGATACCGCAGCATAAAAGGAAAAGAGGTAGACTCAAAAGGACATGGAATGAGAGTATCTGGAAAGCGATGAGTGTAAGACACTTAGAAGAAGGTCAATAGGAAGATAGAAAACAATGGCGTCTAGATATCGGACAACGTCGACGCACGTTTTAAAGCCGAAATTATATATAGTGACTATGCACTATGGGGTATCACTTTGTAACGCCCCGTTTGAATTTCCCTTCAATAGCGCGTTAATACACTTAACACGTTCATTCGGACCACCTTATAGCTAAATAATGTAGCAAAAGAACTTAAGTTTATTGCAGCAAACGTTTGCCTTTAGAGATAAACACCTGCGGTTTTTCCTGTCGCGGCATATTTGCGAGCTTTCGATTGCGAATAGGTGCTGGAAGCAGCGGAATCGCTCAATTGGTATTGATTTTTCGAGAGACACGCTTGTTTTGCGGATATAAATTGTTGGGTAAACTGAAGCCGTTCTGGTTTTTTTAAATAAAGCCGTTTGAGGGTTGGTAAGAATGCCCATCTAATTGTATCTTTGCGTAACTGATTTTAATATTTAGGATGGGCTCCTCTGCGCCTTCTAATAATTAAAACGGCTACGGCGCGTTTTCCAAACAAATAGGCCTTGAACACCGTTGGTAAGAATGATATTTCTAGTTGAATTTCGCCCTCGAATTTTAATATATAGGCTGGTAATTATGGGCTCACATGAGGTTAATACAAATTCGGCAACTATGGGCTCACACGCGGGCTAATAAAAATTCATCTTTATGGGCTAACTTGAGAGCTCTCCTGAGGCTTACTCAGTTCCCCCGATTTTGCTTCTACACGTTGGCCAGACATTCCAGAATACTGTTCCGCTTCTTGCTGTTGTTCGCTGTTTTCTAAACACGAGCGACCTTGGAATTCTAAGAATTATGCAGCCAAATCCGGCTTAGAAGTCTTCATGGATAAATGCAATGCACCAGGGTCTCCCCTGCGACTTTAGCAACAATTAATTGTAAGTACATGCCCTTTTCAGCGTTCTTTTTATAATCGACTAAGGCAAATGCCGCAACTGTTTAGTTCAACCGAGGCCTTAGGAACTCAAGCTGAAGTGTATTTAATCACTTTTTTGGTTGAATTATTTCTTAGCGCTAATGAGCGAAGATGTAACTATTTCTAAATTGCTAAAATATGCATGTATTCTGTAAACTCAAATGAACCGCGCCCTGGGCATTGTGTGTTTATGTCAATTGCGATAGCGCAGGTGCTGTAATTTAAGCTATAATTAGAATTTAGTGACTTGAATATTTGGAAGTTAATTTCTATTTGCGGTTTATTAATTCATTTGATAGGCAATGGTTCTACAAACTTTAATTGCTGTCACTTGGCCTAAGGGCTAATGCATATAATTCATGTGTTACTGCGATTTTTGGGTTTAATTAAAACGCCCCTATTGCTGTTATTTGTTTGTATTTTCGCCCGCAACCCCTCTAGCTGTACGAGTTATTTAGGTATTCAGTGAAGCACCCAAGGTAGGTGGCGTTTTGTTAATTAGCTAGTTTTGTTTTTACGTTGTGAGTAATAACAAGGCGCCCAAATTTTTTTTATAATTTTTCTGTTCAATATAAAAGTCCGAAGCATTTATTTCCTAGTCCTTATACCACGTCATATTTTGCCGAGAGTTAAAGTTGTCAACTTTTCGTTTAAGGGCGATACAACTTATGAGGAAGAGGCAAAATGTCGTCTGTGAAGATAAGAAAAATTGTTTGAGTAATTTTTGAGAAACAAAATTGTCACTTTTTCGATTTTTTTTTTGTATTTGCGCCTCTTCACACCGAACGGTGCATCATAGTGAAACCAAAGTCTGGTATCATCGTTCTAAAACTTCATAGAACTCCTCCGTAACCAACCTCTGTTGCCATTATTCCAAAGCTTTACGGAACATAAGAACGTAAGTACAATTACATAGACAAATGAATTTTCGCCCAGTTGTTTCGAAAGTCCTCGCATCGTTTGGTCAAAAAGTTACCCAAAACCGGAAAAATATTCGGAATCCAAATTTTTATGGAAGAATTATTATTATTATTATTATTATGTATGATTTTATAGCATAAATTATTCACTTCTCAGCTTTCCACACCTAAGTGAGGGCTTTCTAAACGACTAGGCGAAAATTCATTTCTTTCTATGTACCTATGTACGTATGTTCCACACACAGCTGCGAAAGCGGGTGTATTTTATGTGATATCCTTTATGCATAATTAGTTGGAAATATTCCATATCAACGACAATTATTGATAATCGGAAATTTTTGGAAACTTACCCAGAAATTTCCACTTACCGTACTTTTGACAATCATAACTTTTAGTACGTAGATATTTGTTTTGTTATTATTTTTAATAAAAATGTTTTCTTTACTGTATTTTTTCATTCGTGATGTGCTTAAAAAATTCCTATGGAAATATTTTTTCTAACAAAAGCATTCGCGCATGCCTCCAAGAAAAATCCTTCTTCCTTTGGAGTCGGGATTTTTCCAATATGTCCGGAAAATTTTCAATCACTTGTTATATTTCTACTGAAATTTTACAGAGATGTTCTATAAAGCTTTGGAACGATGACAACAGACTTTGGTTTCACTGCGTTGCAGCGTTCGTTGTCAGGAAGCCCAAATACCCCAAAAATTTAAAAAAAGATATTTTTTCTATACCACATGTTAAAGTGTGCTTTTGTCAACTCAAAACAAAAGGTCAAGTTTTACTTTAATAGCAAGGGTAGATAAAGTAGCACTTTAACATCAAGGATAGATAAAGTAATTTAATTTTTTAACTTTTGTTTAAATTAAATATGACAGCTGCACATTATCGTAGCAACCCAATCTAGCTACTGACATTTTGAAATGTGATAGACTGTCCTTATTTTCTTTTGAAATTGTTAAAGTTCTTGCTATAGAAAAAAATATTGTATTATACACGACGATAAAGTTATTTCTATCCACTCTTGAATCATTAACGTCTCGACTTCGTCTCGACGTTAAACGATTCACTCGTGGATAAAATTTAACTTTATCGTCTTGTATAATAAATTACTATTTTTTCTGAAAAGTTGCTTCAACGATTTTAATTATTTTCACAGACATTTCCCTCTTACTTGCAAGTGATACCCCATATAGTCAGTATCTACCCAACAATTCCAGGGAGGGAGATATCTGGGGTACAAATTTTATTTCAGTGTCGAGCTTATGGGGTATGAAAACTGGAATTACGCGAGGTGTATTCATCGCAGAAATACTAGTTTATTTTCTAATTAATTTAATGTTGGTCAATTATACTACCTTTTAAAAGGGTTGTTTTAATATCTTTACTTTGCTCGTGAAACGGTCCAAATCGTGCCACCTGTATTTACCTATTTCATACCTTTTTATTATATACCCAATTAGTAATAAAGCCTGACAGTATGTATTATTATGTCCTATTCAATTAGCCTCGCACTATAAGTACGAAACGCTATGTAAGCGACCGCAAACTATAAAGTTTTCGAGTGTGAACGCGTAAGTGTCGCGTGAGAAAATGTGCTAATAATGCTATGTAATTCGAAGATCATGGAACAGGTAATTGGAGCGACACTGGGGCCTGCAAGGAGATTGATTCGCGCTCAAGTGGGTGAACATCGCGGATTGCCTGGTGCTCTCCAAAATTAATAAAGAGCGCGAGTTGACCTTTTAAAGGGGTCGTTGAGGTTTTGCGAGTGCAAACCCCAGAAGAAGGGCATCTTTAGCAGAGTCCAAGGTGCAAGCTATTGAAGTAAAACAGCCCAGAAGCGAGACTGCGGTGTTCCAGTCCGACATCGCTAGAAGCAACGATTTTGACCTAAAGAAGCTATCCAAAGCTGTCCCCGTTCTTTGATGAACGTATACCAGGTTATTTCCTGCTTGTAACCTCGCGACGAGATAAGAGAGCAGTTAACAATTGTAACAAATATCGATAACGGGGAAATACCGGCAGCGCATCACGTCATTTGCTGATTTGGCGTACAGGCGCTTCAAATAACGACGCATTCTAAAGAATCAAAAACTTCGCGTTCAAACTATTTGTTTGTGCGGAATTATTTTATACATTGCGCTCGTGAGCTTTGACTTTGCATGCGTTATTGAACGTTTGGGATCCAGTTAGGCCATTTTTTCATGTGCAGTGCACAACTGTTTTGTGTACTTGTGCTTATGTATATTTTTTTGTGTGCCTATGTTTGATTACAGATTATATGTATTAATGTAAGCTATTGGGTTTTTATTACCATTGGTGTTCGCATTTGTAAGTACAACATATCAGGTGACAACGAGCTGACCTCAAACAATATTAGCTTACCCTTAGCTGCACTAATGATGCTGATAGAGCCTCATAGCTCACCGACTGATTAAGCTAGCGAATCAGGGCATTATAACGTAATAATTCAGTAGGTGTAGGGCTATGCAAAAGGCCGTGTTACACTCGTCTAAAAAACTAAGAAAGTATTGTAAAAGTGAAGAAATCACCTTTCGAAATGTCTTCAGATCTTCACGTTTCAGGGTCCCTAGATGACAGAAAGCAGATTTTCCCAATTTTGTCTGTCTGTCTGTTTGCATACCTGTCTGTGTGTTTGTCTGTCTGTAGCCGGTATAATTCAAAAACTATTTCTTGGAGGAAGACGATATTTTGCATGTGGATTATGTCTTCCTGACATGAGATCGAAAAAAATCGGTAAAATATATACAGGGTGAGCACTTTAAAAATTAAATTCTGCCTATTTTTGCTTTAACTCAAGAACTATTACTGAAACAAAAGTAATATTTTGCACATAGCTCAGGTTTTTATCCTTGACGGAAAAGGTCATATTTTGTACCCAATAAACACAAAGTAGCCACCTTAAAAAATAAAATTTTGTATAGTTTTGTTTTAATTGAGACACAGATAAAAGTAATAATTTCCACATAACTCAGGCTTTACCTTTGACTAAAATGGAACCTAACAGATACAGGGTAAATGTTATAACAGACAAAAAGGTGCAATAAATAAGTGCAGCTTCTGTTACGGATAGTTTGTAGCTTCCATTGTATTAGAGAAAATTTGCTAGTTCAATTTTATTTTTAAACTTTAGTAGGTGGCTTCAATTTCTAATTTCGCATGCTTTAATGAAGACTTAACTAGTTATATTTTAGTTTTAAGCATTTCATTATAATTAATAGGTGGTTTCGCAACTAGCTCTTCTAGTAATTAGCTAAATTTCTCCACCTGAATTTATTCTGCTTTAAATCCTGCGTACATTCACGCCTAGTTGGTTAGGGAACATTATGTGCATTTATTAACATCAATTTTCTGGCTTGATTTATTACAATTTCAGTGCTGTTATCTCATGGTACAGTTAAATTTTTCATTAGGTTTTTTTTGAGGTTTCTTTTCTAAAATTTTGGGAAGTGTTTGATAACCTGGAATTTTGTTAAACATTTGATTGGATTTCTCACTTTCTTTTCCCATTCAAATTTCGTGCAAGCTGGTTGTGCCATGGCCCTAGTGCTTCAAAAAGCCGTTTGGTTTGGCTGATCTCCGTTAGTTTTATGGAGGACCTAAAGCACAAATGCCTTTTTGACGTTCGTAATTAGTGATTTTGGTTGATTTACTTACGTATGTCGCCACGGAGGATTTATTTCGGGCCAACGTTACCCTTGCACGTTCGCTCTGGCTACTCTTCAACTTTAGGTAAGCTGACGATAGCTTCTGCTTCATAATCGGGGGTTTATTTGAGAATTTTGTACGTTTTTAGCCAATTTTTGCTGGGACTCAATTTTTGCTGGGATTCAGCTCCTGTAATTGACGAATTGCAATTTGATTTCGCAATTTACTCCCTTGATTCCGCTAGGGAATAAGAGGTCGCTCTTTGCATACCTGCAGTCCCCAGGCTGCCTCCGCTGGCGTCAACGCCAGGCTACCTACGCCGCTCGAACCGCTACCGGAAGCTGATGTCCTTGTCCCTCACATCTCTGTTGCCCCAGGTGCGCAGACTGCACGGAAACATGCGGAATAATTAGATTTGGGTGTGTACTTTTGCAGGCGAACCACTCGCTTAGATATTGTCAGGGAATGTTAGCCAGCTCGTCCTACTTTATGTAGTTTTAGATTAGATTCGGGGCTGGCTGTATTATTTGTGCTCGTCGTCTACTGAAAGCTACTGTTTAAAGTTACCGCGGCTCACCTTAATTATGTCAGTTATGATCTCGGATCTCGGGTTGTCGGTATCTTGTGTGCTAACTGTTACACTAGCAGACTAGCTTCCTAGCTTTGAAGCCCCTCTGTAGTGCCGGTGGATCCGCTTAAATTTATAATCGGGCTCCTACAAAAGATAGCAGAATAGTACATTGGAGTTTTGCTTTAGGCTATAAGACTTTATAGTAGGATGTTCCTACTTACCTATGGCACGTTTTAGTCGTGTTTCACAGTTATTTCGCAGCATCTTAAGCCCCCTTTTCGCACAAGCACGATATCCTCCATATCGAGGTTAAGTTTATGACAGCCACTGCGTATTACGTATGAAGTGATCGCTTTTCGGTTGTGGTTAGTGACTTGATTTCGGCAACGTATTGCTTAGAATACAAACTTCCGTGAATTATTCACGCATTTTTTTGCTTAAATACTTTTGTTAAGAGCGTATTCAAGCCGGTTTGTTTTCACAATAATCACAAACAGAATTATAAGTTTACATTAAGATACTCCCTCGATTGGCCATACGATCGCACGGTGTTTTCGCTACTTAGAAAATTTTGAGTAACGTCTTAATGTCAGATCGAGCTAACTCTTGGCTTTAAAAGTTAGCCATATGTTTGCATAGCTTCGTTTCGTCGCACTCTGCGTCACAAAGTGCGTGCTAATTTTTGTGTCCGTTTCGTATCGGTATGCTAATGGTTGAATAGTGAACTGTTTTGTTGTAGCTTAAAGCTTGCTTTGTTTTTTATGTTGCCTGCTGTATTTGAGCTCATATTGGATGAAGCGTTATATTAGATATCTACATAGGTAGCCTTAGATTTACATGTTTGCACTATAGTACCGATTATTTAATAAATGCTGTTATAAGTTATTGGTTTTTGCTAATTTGATTTGCTAGGTTTATCCCATACCTTGAGGAGATCCGACTCCAGGATTAGTCAACGTCGAGGACCTGGCGCCCTTTCCCTTAGTTTTCTTTTTAAGCGTAGTTGGAACCTTGGCCCTTCTCGGCGAGTTAGTCCAATAAGGCCAATATTTACCAGTCGGCAAAATAACAAATACAACTTTCGCCACCAGGTAAGGCCACCTTTTCTATCCTTTCTCACACTCCATCGTAGAGATGCGAAGCTTCTTGAGTGGCTGCGTGCGATAAATGGTCGGACGTTGAAATTGCCTTTGCAGTTGCTGAAGTTCTAAGCCTACCGCCGGTAGATATTTTATTTGAAGATTGATGTAATTTGCATTAGCAAGTGTTTCCGTTTTTTGTTTCAGTATTATTAGAAACGTTAAGATATTTTTACCCCTAGTTTCTTTTGATTAAAAATTTTTTTTTTAGTATCACAACTTCCATTTACGAGGGAAGTTCTGGTAAAGTCCTGTAAGTACACATTTTTTAAATAAACTTAGTGCAAACCAGTAGTAAACTTCAATAAATAATGAATACGAAAAATCAGTCTGCGCTTAGTTTTATCAAAAAAAGTGATTTAAAACAGTTGCTCAGAATCACCAAAAAGTGATTGACTAAACTTTACAATCGACCAGAAAATAAATAAGGAAAATACAAAAGTGTGAAGATAAGTGAGATAATTATTTTATAAGATCGTAATAATAATAATGTTTTAGAAAATTTGGATTGCGACTATTTTTGTGATTCTGAGAAACTTCTAACTTTTTTCAATAAAATTAACCCTTTCAATTTTCTGTATTAATTTTTGATCGCAATAGGATTGTGATTTGGGATAAAATTACTTAATAATTGTAAAAATAATAGTTTTAAAGATAGTATAATTCACCAAAATTTGAAATCGATTAGCAAATAAATAAGTAAGGTACAGGGGTGTGAAGGTAAAAAGTAAAACACACTGTATATAAAAAATCAAGTTAAAATTAACATTGTGTCAAACCGGCTTAAGGACGGTCCTGTATTCTGTAACAATTTCTACAGTTAATCAAAATCATAAAAATGATAACATTGAGATAGCAAAATTTGTTCAATAAACGTTAAATAAAAAACAAACTAATCTGGTGTGATTGGAGCAAGTTCTACCTATTTAAAAATATTCGGAATCTTCTTTTATTATTCTCCTTGAAGAGGCTGCTTAAAGTCTACCTGGAAAAGAGTAAGTTATATTATCTTTTAGTTCTACTAACATGTAATTTTCAGAATGAATAAACCTGGAGATCATTCTAATAGCAAAGAGCAAAAAACTTGAAATTGAAATATAGGAATTTGAAAAAAAAATAGTAACTTTTGCTCTTCGGGTATTGTATTGTTCTGCTGCAGTTGTGATTTGCGATAGTGCAAATGTGGAGTTAAATATTTGTGAGGGGAGTAACTACACCTACGCTGTGGTTAAAAATCTAGTTTTTTACATGATTATGCTTATTTCCAGTGAATAACTTAAACCAAACTTGATTTTTTACATTGTTTTTCATTACGAATTAAAATGCAGGCCGTTAATTCTAGGGCAAATTAAAAAACCCAAGTTCAATGTACTTTTCCTTAGGTTGGCAGTTGGCAGCCGCGTAACGTCATTTCTATTTATGGCGCCGATAGGACGCTGTACCGTTAGCTTGGGAGTGCAAAACTAGTGTGTTTATACCTCGAAATATTCTTACTGGAGCGAAACACGACGCCTCCAGGTAAGCACGAAGTGCCCGAGCGGAGTTCTGCAGCCTTACGCGCCCTAACACGGTTCCTGTTATTTTTGATTCAAGGGCACCGGTCGCTGTGGTTTGCCGCCTTCCGCGCCGCTTTTACCAGCAAATGTGAGTAAGGCAGCCCTCACGCGTCGCTCGCCCTTCTCAGCTCAGCCCCAGAACAATCGTCAGGTATTTTCCAAACTCGCCCTCACTTTTCGTTCCTAACCTAACAATTGCCCATTTTTGTGCAATTCTCTGCAACCTGTAGGATGGTGGACGTGGACAACCTGTCGGATGCCGAGCTGCGCACCAAGCTCATGGAGTTCGGCTTCCCCGTCATGCCCATCACGGGCACGACCCGCAAGCTTATGGTGAAGAAGCTCAAACTGCTCCTGGAGAACAAGAACAAGACCAGCAACGATAACAGGAGGTAAGATCAGAACTACGGTCATTGAGATCTGATCCGATGGATGTGGTAATCTGGCCACTTTGAACTACCGATCCTAGAGTCAGTAATGTAGGAGGAGCGAAAATAACCCTCTTGTTACGGTCTACAAATATTTTTTTACATTGCAGAGGAATGTCTGTTCTAAGTACACACAAATCTTAAACTGCAGCTAACCTAAATTCGTACTTTTGTAGAATAAATAGTGTCAAATTTCAATCCCACCAGCATTAGTTCTAGGAACTGTAGTTCAAAGTGGGCGCATACACTACAAGATTACCAAATATGTATGAAGCAAGAGAGTAAGGTTACACAATCTGATCTCCACGTACAGTCTTTAATTTTTGTAGCGTATTTAACTGTGTTCTTGCAGATCTCTAGGCCGCTACTCAAGCGAAGAAGAGAGTGACACTGACGTCAAGGCGACTAAAAAGGACAAAAGTCGGAGAGCTACTATGGCTGCGCCACCAGCACAGTCGCCTACTCGAGCAGGGGTTACGCTGCGCAAGAGCTTGCGGCGCAACGACAGCGAGGAGTTCGATGGGGTAGGATGGTAGTTAAAAATGTTAGCGTTTGTTATATTGCATGTTTTAGCCGTCTTCGACTGTTCCCAAAGATGTTGTGAGGACGACGAAGCGCACAACCACCACTAAGATCGTCAAGTCAGTGCAGGATGAGTTTGACACTGGTTCTGATTCGGAGCCTGAAATTATCGAGGATTACGATTCGTCTCCATACGCTACCAACAGCTACAGCTTTAGAAAGGGTAAGATTTAATCGCGTTACATCTAAGTGGTAGACATTAAAAGTGTTTCTTGCAGATTCTCCTCTCCACTCGTCATTTTCCCCCTCGTCGTTGCAAAATTACCAGGCATCCAGTTCGAAATATTCACGGCCACAAACTGTCACGTCTTCGACCAACTTCTCCACCAGTTATTCCTCGTCGTCCACCGATAAACCGGTTTCCTCCTCTCGTTTCACGGCGTTCACTTCCCCGAGTTCCAGCAATAGTGATGCTGCTCTCGACCGCTTAAATCAGATTCGGTCAAGGCTGAGCCTTGGTAGCACAGGTAAGAATTATCGTGGCGATGACATAATCCGATGCATGTGTGTATCTGTGTATGCATTTGTTTTACTTTGGTTTTCATTGCACTTCTATAGTTTTAACTGTCTGATTCTGTGTCTCTTCTGTTTATTGTTGGCACTCAGTTTTTTTAGTTGCACTTTAATGTGTAGTTTATGTCTGTTGTATGTATGTGTAGTCATTTGTTTTTATTTACCTTAGTTTTATCGTTTACATTTGTTTTAGGCACTTGTTGTACTAGTTGTACTACAATTTATAGTATCTGTCTTATTTTAATTTCTATGCCTAGTATGTGTTCAAATTTGTTTTCTTTTTGTTCGCTTACGAACCTTGTCTTTTAATAGTCGTATAATATTTATATCAGCAATCATCAATGCCAACAGGCTAAATAAAAAGACAATCTTAAGACTACTTCTTCCATACAGGATACGACCGGAATACGTACACATCACCCGAGACCACCGAGGAGAAGGCCGAGACACCATTCCTCAGCAACTTCACACGCCGCCTCTCGCAGCTCTCGGCCAACAGTCCAAAGCCGGAATACGACTTCAAGAATGACATAATCAAGGAGCACGACACCAATGGTGCTGGAAGCTACAGTCGAGGCTACACCAACCTAAGGTCAGTTTCTTGAGAATTTCTTAAATGTGTATTGACTGGCCTTTCTGTGCAGGAGTCGCTATCGCGACATAAACCGCGACTACTACTCGCGCCACAACAGCAGCATCATCAAAAACAACCTGATCCCCTTCGTGCTCGTGGGTGTGGCCTGCTTGTTCTTCATCGCCGTGGCCGTCATGTACTACGGCATGCGCAACAACGACAATGCCCTCGAGGCGTCCGGTAAGAGATTCTTGTAAGGTCGATGCGTAAGGAGTTGCCGTATTTTTATTGAAGTGTGGATTTTTATTATGTATTATTTTTAAATAGGTGTAGGTAATTTTTAATCGTAACCCGTGTCAGTGCTTGTTATAAACAATGGCACTTTAGAATTTGTAAATTTGTTCACTAAAAAATATTTAGCCTCTTCCCGTAGGCATATCACTCTCTCACTTTTGTATTGTTTAAATTGTTGTACCTGTCTAATATAAAGCACATTGTACTACTCTGGATTTGATGAACAATAAATATTTTGGATGATGCGTGTCTTTTCTTTGATTTTCAGAATCCCTATCCAAATTGCCAGCCAGAATATTTATTGCTTATTAAATCTGCTTCAATTTTGAATTTTTCGTCACAACTTGTTTATAATTATTATTTATATTTCTAAACATCAAACATTCAGCAAAGTAGCCCAAATTACATTCATTTGAGCTAATTAGAGAATGAAATAAGTGTCCAAGTGGTCGTAAGCGTGAGAACTTGGCAACCTTGCGAGAATTTATATATTATCAAAAACCTTTTTATACCATTAAGGTGTAAGGTATAAGTACATAACTAAATAAAACTGCTAAAATAAAACAGTGTAATGCGGCGTTTTCCCGTACCCTATACTCTACTATAAATTTAGATTGCCCTTTGTTTGCTAGCTAGCTCAGTTATAGAAGACAAGACCCGCTCTTACCTCAGTGCAGCTAAAGGAAATGTCAATATAGATTGTTCTGGCTTGCTCGTTATCACCTATAATTTTGTAATAATACATGCAAAACCTGCCAGAAATAAAAACCAAACAGTTTATGTGAAAATACATATTTGGTATAGAACATACACGCATGAAAATACATGAAAGGAATACACAATTATAATATAGAAATGCTATAAGCTATCAACAATAGCTAAGAAATGTTCACGAGCTTAATGCTTAGATACACCTTAAATGGAAATGCGATTTTCAATTCGCAACA
This sequence comes from Agriotes lineatus, assembly GCA_940337035.1. Taxonomy (NCBI): domain Eukaryota; kingdom Metazoa; phylum Arthropoda; class Insecta; order Coleoptera; family Elateridae; genus Agriotes; species Agriotes lineatus. The sequence continues at coordinate 169,387 of CALNHX010002142.1, read as the reverse complement.
CTAAGTAAAAAACAAATTGTTTGAACAAGGCATACTCTTGCACACAAATTCATTTAATGCGACCCTGCCGCTATATGTCAACAGGATGATGCAAGCGCTTTGTTCTGACGCGCTGATTCAGCAGCATGCGTAATTGCTCGTTGAAGCTATTGCACAATTTGTTGCATTAGCAGGTGACTAACTATTTATATTTCTGCTTTCTACAGTTCCCTGGATCATGCATTTGCTTGTCGGGATTATTTATAAGAACTAACATGGCGTTATTGTGCTCTAAATGCGTCTCGTACATTTTAATCGAGTACTTCCTTGAAGCCGGCAAAGCGACTTCCTGCTATGAAGGTGGCTACCAAGGTGGTTATCTGCTCTCTAGGCTGCATTTCAGCTCAAGACTAACAAGGCGTCGACTGCTCTTAATGCTGGCAACACATAAACTATCAATAACACTTTGCGTTTTGTCCCTGTTGTTTGGACCAATGCACCGGTCTTCTATTAGCAAGCGACTGACTCCCCGCGTTTCACCGTTTGTGCACAATTTGCTTTGTTCTATTAATAACCGCACTCAACAATTGCATCAGCTAGTTTGCATCGCACGGCCTGACGCGCAAAATACTCTATGCTTGTTTTAAATGCATAATACATTTTAACCTAATTATTACAATGTAAGAAATAAGTGGAGTTGAGCGAGTGCGGTCGTGTCTTTACGAGCTCCGGCAAATAAATCGAAATCGATCTTGCCGAGTCAGTAAATACACAATCTCGTGAATAAGTAAAACTGAGAAGTGAGTGAAGTGCAATTTTCTACACAGTGGTAAATTGTGAACCAAATTTCGAGTATTTCGAAGTTAATTTGCTGCAAATATCGGAGGAGAAACGAGCGCCGCGTACATATAGCTGAAGTACCGAGGTCAAATTTCGGACGACGCGACGTGCCGGTCGCGCGATAGTGAAACCAGCTGTTAGGGACGATAAAGCGATTTCGGATTTGTTTGTTTATAAACAACGCACGAACAAACAAAGCACAGATAAGGAATACGCTCAAACGCGCAAGCATCGGAGTAAACGCAGCTGATTGGCGCATTCCTAAAATCAAGGCTACCCGGGCGGTGGCGTAACGCGAATAAAACAGCGAGGGTTTATTTAAACTGGTCGACCCACGAAAGTGGCTTTCATGAGTACAAACAAGAATAACAAAGGAGAAACAGAGAGAGCAAGATCACAAAGCGACGAGTCCATAAAGAGAAAACGAAACTTAAAAGAAGAAAACCCAGAAGATTTAGAGAGGTGGGAAACTGAACAACTGGCTTTTAGAAAAAGCGCAAGAATCGGCAAAAGCCCACAAAAACCGGCGGGAGAAAAGGAAGACGAAGCAGAAAAGATGGAAGCAATTATGAGAAAGCTGGACGAAGTGAAGGAAGAATTAAAAACGGAGTTTAGCAAACAGTTAGTAGAGATGAAAACAGAATTCAATGGGGTGAAAGACGAGCTACAGAAGGTAAAAACCGAATGGGAAGCAAAAGCAAAAACATGGCAGAAGGAGAGAGGAGAACTAGAAACGAGAATCAATAACCTAGAAAGCCGACTGGAAAGACAAGAGAAAGAGAAAAGAAAGAAAAACATAGTGATTAAAGGAATGGATTTTGGGGACGAGCGGATGGGAAACCAAAACATAAAGCAGAGGGTGGCCAATTTCATACAAAAAGAAATGGGGATAGAAATCGAAATAAAAGAAGCCCACAAGATAGGAAAACCCGAATCCAAGACTACAATAGTGAAGTGTACCAATTTTGAACAAAAGATGGACGTCCTAAAACTAAAAACAAAATTACCTAATAACATTTATGTCGACAGCGACCTCACAATGGAAGAGCGCAAAGTGCAGCTGGCAATAAGGAATAGAGCACAAGAAGAGAAAACTAAAGGAAAGACAACAAGAGTGGGGTATCGAAAGCTAGAAATAAACGGCGTGAAATATGAGTGGTCAAACGAGGAAGGGGGCAGCTTAATAAGGACCGACGCACCAAAAAAGTAGCAGTGAAGGGACCAGACGGATATAGGACGAAGGACACGGCAAAGAAAACGGAAACGAACCAGGAACAACAAACAAAACAACGAAAAGCAAATAAAATAAAGAAGGAAATGCTTCAAATTGCAACATGGAATGTAAGGGGAACATACGTGGAAGGAGCGCTAAAGAACCTCATCGCAGAATTAAAAAAATACAAAATTGACATAGCAGTCATACAGGAGACAAAACAAAAAGAAACCCAGATAACGGATATAGGAGATTACACCTTCTTCAACAGCGGGGGAAAAAACAGAAGGCTAGGCACAGGTTTCCTGGTCAAAACCGATCTGAAACACACGGTAATAAAGGTCACACCAATAAATGACCGAATGTGCTACATACGACTGAAAGGGAAATATAGGAAAATAAGTATCTTGAACGTGCATGCACATACAGAGGAAAAGGAAACAGAGGTAAAGGAGGAATTCTATGAGCTATTGGAAGCAGAGTATGAAAAAATCCCCAAGTACGACTTGAAAATGATAATAGGCGACTTCAATGCGCAGATAGGAAGAGAAGAAATATACAAGCCAATAATTGGAAGTCATAGTAAACACATTAAAAGCAACAAAAATGGAAAAAAGCTAATAGACCTGGCAGCAGGTAGGAAGATGCAAATAAGGAGCACTCATTTCATGCACAAAGAAATACACAAAGGCACATGGAGAACGCCAGACGGCAGAAATGTGAACCAAATCGACCACGTGGTAATAGAGGACAAACATGCCAAGAGCATAAAGGACATACGAACGTGCAGAGGAGCCGACGTAGACTCGGACCATCTCATGGTAAGAATACAAATTAGACAAGAAATGCACAAAGAAAGCAACATGACAAAAGAGAAGAGAAGATACCAGAATATTAAAGCACTAGAAAAAGAAGAGACAAGAAACAAATACGAAGAAGAGATAGAACAAAGAATAGACGGAAGAGAGCTGACCAACGACATAGAAGAAATATGGAGCAGCATTAAAGACATAGTAATACAGTCAGCAGATAAAGTACTAGGACATAAAGAAAAAAGAGGAAAAAATGACTGGTTTGACGATTGTAAAAAAGCAGTAGAAGCAAGGGCAAAAGCAAGGTTACGGATGCTGGAAGAAGGAACAATAGAGGCTAGACAGGAATACGAGAAGACAAGAAGAGAAACCAAAAGAACATGCAGAGAAAAGAAAAGAAAGCAAGAAATAGAGAAAATAGAAAAACTAGAAGAGTATCACACTAACAAAGAGATAAGAAACTTTTACAAGGAAGCTAGAGAAGTAAAAAAAGGGTACCAACCAACCACGACCTACTGCCTGGACAAGGATGGAAACCTAATTGGAGGGCAAAAGCAAACAACAGAAAGATGGGAAGAATACTTCACAGAGATGCTTAACACAGAGGATGTGGCAACAGAAGAATACACAGAAATGGAAACCCAACACGAAGAGCAAATAGAACCACCAACACTGGAAGAAATAACAGAGATCACAAAAAAACTCAAAAACAACAAGAGCCCTGGCAAAGACGGAATACAGGCAGAACTAATAAAATACGGGGGGACGGAACTATGTAAACAAATACACATACTAATGAAGGAGATATGGAAGAAGCAGAGAATGCCCAATGAATGGATGATAGCAATATTGTGCCCAATACACAAAAAAGGAAACAGGCTTCAATGCGAAAACTATAGAGGAATCGCCCTATTGGGTGTGTTATACAAGATCCTAGCCAAAGTAATCGCAAAAAGATTAAATCCCTACATAGAACGAATTTTAGGAGAGTATCAGTGCGGTTTCAGGCATAGCAGATCGGTCATGGATCAAATCTTCACAGTAAGGCAGATACAAGAAAAGTTTCACGAACGCAACATTCAGCTACACGCAATTTTCATAGACTACAAGCAGGCGTACGATAGCATAAGAAGACCGGAACTTTTTAAGGCACTGAAAGACCTAGGGATACCAGGTAAAATTATAGAGCTTGTCAGAATGACACTACAAGGCACCGAGAACCAGGTACGAGTGCACGGATGTACATCAAGGAGTTTCAAGATAAACGGCGGACTAAGAAAGGGGGACCCGTTGTCAGCAATTCTTTTTAATTTGGTACTCGAAAAAATAATAAGAGATAGCAACATAAACAGACAGGGAACAATAATCAAGAAATCGCATCAGTGCATAGCGTACGCAGACGACGTAACCATAGTTGCTAGGACAAAAGAAGAGCTAAAGCACCTAATTAGGAAAGTCGTAAGAACATCAAAGACTTTTGGACTAAAAATTAACGAAACAAAAACCAAGTATATGATAATGAAGAGAGGAGAACAAACAACAAATGACCCACTAAAAATAAGAGACGAGCAGGGCAAAGAATACAAATTCGAAAAGGTGGAGCATTTCAAGTTCCTAGGGACCGAAATTACAAGTGACAACGATCAAAACAAGGAAGTGGAGAAGAGAATAACAGCTGGAAACAAAAGTGCGGGTGCTATGCAAAAAGTGTTAAGTGCAAAAAATGTGTCAAGGAAAGTGAAAATAAAAATTTATAAGACCATAATAAGACCAGCAGTGGTTTATGCAAGTGAAACGTGGGTGCTAAATCAAGAAACACAACAAAAACTCGAAATATGGGAAAGAAAGATATTACTAAGAATATATGAAGGAAAAAACGAAGAAATAGGGTGGAGAAGAAGGACTAACCAGGAGCTAAAAGATTTATACACAGAACCAGGAATAATAACGACCATCAAAACACAAAGAATGAGATGGATCGGCCACATTGCAAGAATGACAAACGAAAGAGTAACAAAGGAAATATTATTCGAAGAAGCATGGGAACCAAAGATGAGAGGAAGACCGCGAAGAAAATGGATGGAGTGTGTGGAGCGGGACTTGACAAAACTAGGAGTGGACGATTGGAGGAACAGGGCGAAAGACAGACAGGAGTGGAGAAGAATCGTCAACCAAGCCAAGGGCCTAAACGGCCTGTAGCGCTAAAATATATATATATATAAGAAATAATACAGTTTGGCTTAAATCTAGCAAGGTGATTATTAAATACTAAGGTGACATGAACTAGCCCGTTACACTGTGTCTTTTGCCTTTCTGTCGGTGTCCATGATTCGCTGCTATAAGTAAAGGTGAGTACATATACTGTTCGATGTATTCTTCCCTTTACTTCGTTCGAGATCTCCTTGATGAATCCTTTGTACATTGCGTAGTACAGTCTATTTGCGGTCGTTATTCTTCAAATGACCCATCCGCACTTTGGTAGCCCTGAGATATTTGAAGCTGTCTATTTGTTCCAGCGCACTATCACTGACTTCTATCGTGACCTTTTCTGGTTGTCTGGCGATTACCATTATCATCGTTTTCTCCATGCTAATCTCCATGTTCCTCTTCCTGAGTGCATCATCCCACTGTTTTAAATTATATTGTAGGCCTTCCTTGTTCTTTGCTACTACCACCATGTCATCTACGTATGCCAATTCTGTTACATGTGGGATTCAGTTTATAGTATCCTACATGGTACTTTCTTAATTTACTCCTAACTTCTTTGATCACCTCGTCTAATACTAACAAGAGATCAATAAAAACACCAATTAGGGTAGGCTGTGATGTGTTATACACGTTGGCATAAATTAACAACTATAACTATAGGGCGACAAGTTACGAGGTATTTCAAAAAAAAGTCTAATACATACAAGTACATGATACAGCGATACAATATTGTCGCACACATTAAAATCAGGCAATGGCTTGCAAGGCGATGTTACAGCGGTGTCTACTCCGTGGATTGGGAGGAAGCGTTTTGCATGCTTCCAGGTACAAAGCTTGCGGAGCGAACAGCATACTCCCAAGGCCACGTCTGCAATCCAAACGACAAAATGTGTGAACAGAGCTTGAAGCCACCATACTGGTCGAAAGTAGATGTTTAAACAAGGGGAGACTTTACCCTGTAGGTATGTTCTGGAATTGGATCCCTCCTGCGCTCCAAGAAATGCATGCCACAGGTGTGAAGCGGGTCACGCCCTAAGTGAATTCCGCATCCAGATGCTGTGGAAGCTAACATCTTAGCACACTGCCCTACGACTTTCACTATAAGGCGAAAATAGTACACAATAGAACACAGGTGAAATTAAATACAAACCGAAGAAGGCTTCTTTACTAGCTTACCCCGAGATGTTCTGGGCACATAACACCAGCAAGCGTAGAATCCGCCGACAATGGCGTGGGAACGAAATGTCCCTAAATTATGGTTCAGGAAGGTAAATTTACCGAAAGGCACGGGCAACCATTACCCAAAATTGGACTGCATGGCCATGCATCCTGAACACTTACTGGTGACGCTTACACTGGTTAATGCTGCTAGCGAAGGCAAGCCGGAAAAAGAATGCCTAGGAAACAATCGTGACCTTGTACTTCCTGGGCTGCCAGCCAAAAGTAGGCGTGGGGCAAGTGCGCGAAATATAAACTGAGTAGCATAGACCTTGAAATCAACTAGATGCGCAATTGAATTGTAACAAACCTAATAATAATAACGGGTGTTTTTAAAATTTTGATGTCAAAGTTGGCTGAACATGTTCATTGTAAACATATCTAACCTTGCTTTTGTAATTATATTTGCAACCATTCAAATCCAAACGTTGAGAAGTAAATTTAATACACAATAAACTTACACTTACGGCCGGGCCGGTCTTATAAAGACCACTAATCTGAGGTTAACTTTAATTCGTTATTAAAATAAACAAAAGCGCATCAAAACGTTAGGTCTTATGACATTTTATTCATTAGTAAACAAATTTTGATGCGCTTTTGTTTCTTTTAACAATGAATTAAAGTTAACCTCAGATTAGTGGTCTTTATAAGAATGGCTGTAAATGATAATAAATAAACTAAAATAGTAATTAGTAATTAAGCAATCTAATTACAAGTTAGGTTAGGTATGTTTTGCGGTATGTTCACAATGAAAGTGTTCAGCCAACTTTGGCATCAAATTTTAAAAAACACCTGCTATAGTAATAACAATAAATATCTTTTTTTTTAAATTGGCAGTGAAAAAATCCATTGTTTTACAACTTTTTATGTTTGGCGAGGCGACAGATAAACTAAAATTTGGTTAAAATGTAATTTCACAATTTCTCGATTTAAAAAATAACATAATGTACAGGGTGTTTGCTCAAATTTTGACAGCTTCTAGCGACTTTGTTATTCCAGATAGAAAAAAATTGCTCAGATAAAAATTGTAGGGTATCATCCAAACCGTCCGAGTTTGCTACTTAAAGAAACAATTGAGCATCACGGGTGAACTTTTTGACTTATTGTTTACTTTTTTTAATGGAGCACCCTATATATTATGTATTTATCAGATAGCGCTTAAAATTCTCTTTTTAAAAATTTATAAGTTGCCTATAGTTACTTCATCCATTGTTGAAAATATTACTAATTTACTATATGAAATAAATTACAGTAACCATTGAAATAATCAACAATTTTAATACAAAAAAACAATTGACGACTTAAGTGTTCCATGCCGCATGCCGCCAGTAATGTCATTTGATAACTTTGTTTTTCAATGGTTACTGTGATTTATGTCATATAGTAAATTAGTAATATTTTGATTTTTAATGGCGGATATTTCAACAATGGATGAAGTAATTATAGGCAACTTATATATTTTTGAAAAGAGAATTTTAAGGGCTATCCAATAAACACATAATATATAGGGTGTTCCATTAAAAAAAGTATACAATAAGTCAAAAAGTTCACCCGTGATGCTCAATTGTTTCTTTAAGTAGCAAATTCGGACGGTTTGGATGATACCCTACAATTTTGATCTGAACAATTTCTTTCTATCTGGAATAACAAAGTCGCTAGAAGCTGTCAAAATTTGAGCAAACACCCTGTACAGGGTTATTCATTATAAATTACCCACCCCTTATCATCGTTATTATTGCCTATAGAAAAAAAGTTTTAAATAAAAGTTATGTGGTTATAACTGAATTTTGTTAAAATGCTATCAAAAGTACAGTGGCGTGCATAATTAGGGGATACAAAAAAGTAATATATTTTTTTAAATGGAATACCCTGTATATTATTAAATTTTTGGAATGATCTTTCTTTCCTGATTTCAAAAATATACCATATGTTACCCTTACCTTATACCGTTTTTGAGTTATTAAACGTTGAATATCTTAGTTAAACTAGTTACTGTAAATAGGAATTATTAAAGTAAGCTATGAAAATGCAACTATTTTGTTTGATAAGTGACATTTCTTTAATGAAATAATAAAAATTAGTTATCATTTATTTATATTTAAATTTTCTGAAACTAGTTTAACTAAGATATTTGACGTTTAATAACTCAAAAACGGTATAAGGTAAGGGTAACATATGGTATATTTTTGAAATCAGGAAAGAAAGATCATTCCAAAAATTTAATAATATACAGGGTGTTCCATTTAAAAAAATATATTACTTTTTTGTATCCCCTTAATTATGCACGCCACTGTACTTTTGATAGCATTTTAACAAAATTCAGTTATAACCACATAACTTTTATTTAAAACTTTTTTTTCTATAGGCAATAATAACGATGATAAGGGGTGGGTAATTTATAATGAATAACCGTGTACTCCTCGGCACTGAAGTTCCTTCTTATCCCTCATTGGCAACACGGCAACTAAATTCACATTCGTGATAAAAAGTTAAACTTCAGTGCCTTGGTATACAAACTACTATTATTCTTGCTAAATATACAATTACATTATAAGCATACAGAAGATGGGGTTCAGCAATGCCGTTTTTGGACCTAAGTTTTCTTCAATTAACTTAATAGGTCCCGGGTGGTGTAGCTTGAACAAGCGTCCACGTTCGACCAGTAGAGTTAAGCAACGCTCTCTCTGGTCAGAACTTGGATGGGAGTTCCATGGCTGCTTCTTCCGGCACCTCGTGGTACGGCTGCCACGGAAAAAAGTTGGTCCCGGTTGTCATAATAACATCATGACAGTCATTAGTGGGGTTGGAAGTCCCCATAAAATGTACAGTGACGCCTATAATTGGCCTTCCAGTTCGGAAACTGATCATATTAAATAAATATTTTGGACATTAAGAATTGTTTGTATGTACCTTAGCCAATTTATTTCTTTTAATGTATAACATCTCACTCGTTACTGCAGCTTCAGATATGTACATAATTACAAATTTTCTGAAGACAATTTAAAGAGCTTGCGGCGTTTTCAGGCTATTTCATTCCACGCTGCATTAGATCAGACCACGACGCAAAGCCCGGTGTGAATTGCATCCACGACATTGATATCGAAGGGGCCATCAATTTGATGAAGGCAATCAAACCCGAACTGGTCAAGCGGGCAGTCGGCTTTGCCTGCAACGAGCCGCAAATAAAGCCGTTCATGACGGAGTCGGAAGTGATCAACTACCACAGCAAGCTCAGCGGCCAGGTGAGCTGTCCGAAGTGTTTCCAGACACGGAATTAATATTTACACGTTCTAGGATCAACAGGAGGTGCAGCGGCAGCTGCAGCACATGGAGGTGCTGGCCTTTAAGAACCCGGAGTGGGGAATTTCCATGGTGAGGCTCGACGGCGATATTGGCGAAGGAAGCATTATGGAAAGCATGGTGAGTTTTTTTATAATGGGAGTAGAGGGACTTGGACAGTTAATGTTGTTTTAATTAAAACATTTTTAGGACGAAGTGATTGCGTACCGTACTCAAAAAGCTGCCGGTCTGGCCGTGCTGCACCCGGGAATCCCGTGGCGGTGCAGCATCTACAACAAGCTGTACGCCGTCTTCAACAGCTTGCTCGTACTGTTTGGAACCTTCTTCCTTCTGTACTTCTGCAACGTCGGCTACAAATACTTCAAGCACCACCAGCAGCAGCGGAAGGACGAGGTCTTCAACATGGTGGAGCGCATCGTGGACACCCTCCAGACCAACAACAGCGAAGGGAACAACGACTTTTTAGTGATCAATCACGTCCGCGACATGATTTTGCCCATTAACGATCGGAAGCGTAAGTGAATAAATCAATCCCTCGAAGCTGTAAAACTGTACGTAAACTTGCAGGAATGGAAAAGGCGTGGGAAGAGGCTGTCCGGTTTATTAATGAGAACGAGTCCCGAGTGCGTACCGAGGTCCAGGTTGTCCAAGGCGAGCCCTTTGAGGTGTGGCGCTGGCTCGGAAGCCCCAGCCTCAATACTAGCAGGTAGGTTTGATTGCGTAAGGCAATTCAACACGCTGTCAAATCATACATAATATGGCGGCATAGACAAAAACCACTAAAAATCAATTATTAAGTGTTTCGATTTCATTTTTTTACAAAATCTATTTTTAGCTTGGTTTTATAACTGTTAATCTTTTCTCGCTTTCAACAGACAATTCATTTAAATCTGCGTGAAACGTGTGAGATAAATCTGCGAAAGCAAAATAATTGTTGCTATTTCATCTGCTGCCACGATTGACACCAATGCACTTTACGGAGGAATGTTAAAATTTTGTTAGGATTAGAACATTTTATGTTAATGTAGTAGTTAGTATGCTGTATGAATAATAACTTGATATAAAGCGCTCTCTTTGTGTGGTTACTGATCAGTAACTTTGTGTTTTATTTCTTTAGTGTTAATCTCAATATTGTTAATCATATACTTATTGAAATAATATCGTCTATATTAAAGCACCGATAATAATAAAGCTGCCATATTATATAATGTGTTTTGAATTGCCTTATTGCTCTCTTAAGCGTACTGTTTAAAATTAGCGAAACTAGTACGAGTGTTGTCCAGAAAGTAACACCTGTTTGTACGTGTAGAATAGGCTTTGATCATGTAATACGGCTTTTCCCCATACCCTATACTCAACTATGAATTTAGATTGCCCTTTGTTTGCTAGTTAGCTCAGTCGTAGAAGCACAAGACTCACTCTTACCTCAGTGCAGCTAAGGGAAATGTTAATATTGCTCGTTCCGGCCTGTTTGTGATCACCTATAATTCTGTAGTCATACATGTAAATCCTGCCAGAAATAAAAACCAAACAGTTTACATCAAAATACACTATCAACAATGGCTAGGAAAAGTCCACGAGCTTAATGCTGTATCTATATACACTTTAAATAGGAGTGTAATTGTCATTGCGCAACGCTGAGTCAAAAACAAATTGGGTGAAAAAGGTGCACTCTCGCGCACAATTTCCACTTAATGCAGCCCTGCCTTTGATAGCTTGGAATCAGCTGACGCGTTGTGTCCACGGGATGATGCAAGCGCTTTGTTCGAATGTGCCAACTCAGCAGCTACGCACGTTGCTTTCGAGCACGTAATGCTCATTGCAGCTATTGCGTAATTTGTTGCAATCCCTTCATAATTCGCTGATATGATTATTTATAGGACTAACCTTGCGGTATAGTTGCTCCAAATGATCTCATATCTTTACAAGATCAACTGCTCCTTTGAAGCTGGCAAAGCGGCTTTTGGCACTCAAGAATTATCAGTGCCTCGGTATTGATCCCAAGGGATCGAGGCTGTATTTCGGCTCAAGAATCACAAGTCATTTGCAAAACATGCGGCCACAAGGTGGATTAGCAGTGTGCTCCCAAGAATCCGTCAAAACATTTGACACGAGAAAAGAACTTCTCACCGAATTTCCAATGTTCCGCTATATCGACACGTGCAAATTCCCACAAAATGAGGACCAACAGCCGATAGAACTTGGACAATTATCAGGGACGCTTAACTGTAGGCCATGAGTGCACACGCTAGAAAGAACAATTGCCGGAAAACAAAAGCTTATAAAAAAGTGAGGTTACAACTTCATAGCTGACAACAAAGTGAAGTTAGACCTTCACAGTTGGCAGAAAAGTGGGGTTAAGCCTCCACAGCTGGTACAAGTAGGGTTTTATATCTTCATAGCTGACAAGAAACTGGGGCTAGACTTCAATAGCTGACAGAGAAATGGGATTAGGCCAAATAATTGACAGAAAAGTAGTGTTAGAACACCGAACAACTGAGCGAAAAGTAGGATTAAGCTTAATAGCTAATAGAAAAGTGAAGTTATATCCTCATAGTTAACAGAAAAGTCTAATTAGACTTTAATAACTGAAAAAACCTGGTGTTTAACCTTAATATTTCAGAACGGCGAGGTTAGTTTTTACTAGCTGAAAAGAGCAGTGACATTACATATTCATAAGTGACATAAAAGTGAGGTTAGACGTTAGACCTTAATAGCTGATTGAGTAGTGAAGATACAACTTCAAAGGTGACAATAAAATGAGATTTGACCTTAACAGTTGATAGAAAAGTTGAGTTAGACCTTAATAGGTGTCAGAAAAGTGGGGTTAGACATTAAAGCCTGATAAAAAACTGAAGTTAGACTTTCATTCCTATAAGAAACGTGAGATTAGATCTTCATAGCTAACAGAAAAGTGGGGTTAAACTCGTACAGCTTATAAAAAATTAAGGATCTACCTTAATAAATAATAACCGACTTTAAAGTGGGATTACACCTGCATAGGTGATAGAAAACTAGGTTAGAGCTTTATAGGCGACAGAAAAGTGGAGCTGACAAAAAATTCTACCTGCATAGCTGACATAAAAGTGAGATTAGACTTGCATACTTGATAGAAAACTAAATTTGGCTTTCATAGCTGATAGAAAAGTGAGGTTATACCATCACAGTTAACAGAAAAATGGGGTTAGATCTAAGTACCTGATGAAAAATTCAGATTAGACTTTCATAGTTGTCAAAAAAGTGAGATTAATTCTTCACAGCTGATAAAAAAGTATGGCTAGACCTGTAAAGCTGACAGAAAATTGAGGTCAAACTTTTGTAGCTGTCAGAAAAGTGAGATCAGATCTTCATAGCTGACCAAATAGTCTGGTTAGACCAGCATAGCTGATAGAAAATGAAATTGTAGCTTCATAATTGATAAAAAAGTGTAAACATCCTGTCAGCTGAAAATCAACATCAGGTTTCTATCGGTTATTAAGGTGTAACCCCACTTTTTTTAACAATTATTAAGCTACAATTTTATTTTCTATCAGCTATGCAGGTCTAACCAGACTTTTGTCAGCTATGAAGATCTGATCTCACTTTTCTAACAGCTACGAATGTTTAACATCAATTTTCTGTCAGCTGTACAGGTCTAACCATACTTTTTTATTAGCTGTAAATATCTAATATTACTTTTCTGACAGCTCCGAAAGTCTAATCTGAATTTTTTTTCAGGTACTTAGATCTAACACCACTTTTTTGTCGGCTATGAAAGTGTAATCTTAGTTTTCTATCAACTACGCAAGTCTAATCCCACTTTTATGTCAGTTATGAAGGTAGAACTTCACTTTTCTATCAGCTATGTGGGTTTAACCCCACTTTTCTGTCACTTTAAAGCTCTAACCTCAGTTTTCTATCGTCTCTGTAGGTGTAATCCCACTTTTAAGTCTGTTATTAAGGTAGATCCTTAATTTTTTATCAGTTGTACCGTTTTAACCCCACTTTTCTTTCAGCTGTGAAAGTCAAATTTCAGCTATTAAGTTCTAACCTCTATTTTCTGTTGACTATGAAGATCAACCCAAATTTGATATCAGTTTTCCACCTTCATTTTTGATTTGGTCACGAGCTTATTGTTGCCATTTTGCTGTGTAAATTTCGTAGCTACTGATGATGACAGCTTGGCTGTTGAAATACGTATTTAGCAGTTACATATTTGTGTGGTGAGGGGTTTTAACAATTTGTGAATTTGATCTGAATATTTTATCAGGTATTTAGATCTAACCCCACTTGTGTGTTAACTGTGAAGGTATAATCTCACCTTCTCTCAGCTATGAAGGTCTAACCCAACTTTTTTGTCAGCTGTGAAGATCTAAGCTCACTTTTCTGTCAGCTATGAAAATATAATCTTAGTTTTCTATCAACTACGCAAGTCTTATCCCACTTTTATGTCAGTTATGAAGGTAGAACTTCACTTTTCTATCAGCTATGCGAGTTTAACCCCACTTTTCTGTCACTTTAAAGCTCTAACCTCAGTTTTCTATCGTCTCTGTAGGTGTAATCCCACTTTTAAGTCAGTTATTAAGGTAGATCCTTAATTTTTTATCAGTTGTACGGTTTTAACCCCACTTTTCTTTCAGCTGTGAAACTCAAAAGTTCTAACCTCAATTTTCTGTAGACTATGAAGATCAACCCAAATTTGATATCAGTTATCCACCTTCATTTGTGATTTAGTCACGAGCTTATTGTTGCCATTTTGCTGTGTAAGTTTCGTAGCTACTGATGATGACAGCTTGGCTGTCGAAATACGTATTTAGCAGTTACATATTTGTGTGGTGAGGGGTTTTAACAATTTGTGACTTAACATGCTTTGCTAACAAGTCTAACCTCACTTTTCTGTCAGCTATGAAGATTTAGTCTCACTTTTCTAACAGTTATGAAAGTCTAATCTGAATTTTTTATAAGCTATGAAGGTCTAACCCCACTTTTTTGTCAGCTGTGAAGATCTAATCTCACTTTTCTGTCAGCTATGAAAGTGTAATCTTAGTTTTCTATCAACTAAGCAAGTCAAATCCGACTTTTATGTGAGTTATGGAGGTAGAACTTCACTTTTCTATCACCTATGCGGGTTTAACACCACTTTTCTGTCACTTTAAAGCTCTAACCTCAGTCTTCTATCATCTATGAAGTTGTAATCCCAGTTTTTAGTCGGTTAGTAAGATAGATCCTTAGTTTTTTTATCAGCTGTGTGGATTTAACCCCACCCTTCTTTCAGTTGTGAAAGTCGAATTTGAGCTGTTAAGTTCTAACCTCAATTTTCTGTCGGCTATGAAGATCAACCTAAATTTGATATGAGTTATTAACATCTAACATCACTTTTCAGTTACAAAGCCATAACATACTTTTCTAACAGGTATAACCTCATTTTTCTGTCAGCTATGAAGATTTAATCTCACTTTTCTGACAGCTACGAAAGTCTACATCTGTTTTCTGTCAGCTATGCAGGTGTAATCCTACTTTTAAGTCGGTTATTAAGGTAGATCCTTAGTTTTTTATCAGTTCTACGGGTTTACCCCCACTTTTCTTTCAGCTGTGAAAGTTGAACCTCAGCTTTTAAGTTCAAACCTCAATTTTCTGTATGTTATGAAGATCAACCTAAATTTAATATCGGTTATTAACATCTAACCCCACTTTTCTATCAGTTATGAAGCCATATCATACTTTTCTAACAGGTCTAACCTCACTTTCCTGTCAGGTATGAAGATTTAATCTCACTTTTTTGACAGCTACGAAAGACTAATTTGAATTTTTTATCAGGTATTTAGGTCTAACTCCACTTGTCTGTTAACTGTGAAGGTATAACTTCCCTTTTTTATTACCTATGCGGGTTTAACCCCACTTTTCTGTCACTTTAAAGTTGTAACCTCAGTTTTATGTCAGCTATGCAGGTGTAATCCCACATTTAAGTCTTTTATTAAGGTAGATCCTTAGTTTTTTGTCAGTTGTATGGGTTTAACCCCACTTTTCTTTCAGCTGTGAAAGTCTAACTGCAGCTGTTTATATCAACTGTCAAGTTCTAACCCCAATTTTCTGTAAGCTGTACAGGTGTAACCATACTTTTTTATTAGCTAATCTCACTTTTCTGACAGCTACTAAAGTCTAATCTGAATATTTTATCAGGTATTTAGATCTAACCCCACTTGTGTGTTAACTGTGAAGGTATAATCTCACCTTCTCTCAGATATGAAGGTCTAACCCCTATTTTTTGTCAGCTGTGATGATATAATCTCACTTTTTTGACAGCTACGAAAGACTAATTTGAATTTTTTATCAAGTATTTAGGTCTAACTCCACTTGTCTGTTAACTGTGATGGTATAACTTCCTTTTTTTATCAGCTATGCGGGTTTAACCCCACTCTTCTGTCACTTTAAAGCTGTAACCTCAGTTCTCTATCATCTATGCAGGTGTAATCCCACGTTTAAGTCAGTTATTAAGGTAGATGCTTAGTTTTTAATCAGTTGTACAGGGTTAACCCCACTTGCTGTGAAAGTCGAACTTCAACTGTCTATCAGCTGTTAAGTTCTAACCTCAATCTTCTGTCAGCTATTAAGATCAACCTAAATTTTATATCAGTTCTTAACGTCTAACCTCACTTTTCTATCAGTTATGAAGCCCTAAATTCGTTTTCTAACAGGTCAATGTAGGGCTAACCTCACTTTTCTGTCAGCCATGAAGATCTAATCTCAACTTTCTTACAGGAAGGAAAGTCTAACGTTAGTTTTCTATCAGGCCTTAAAGTCTAACCCCACTTTTCGGTCACCTATGAATATATAGAACCTCACTTCTACCAGCTATGGAGATCTAATTCCAATTTGCTGACAACTATTAAGCTTTAACTCAATTTTTCTGTCGACTATTAAAGTCTAACCTCACTTTATTGTCAGCTCTGAATATGTCACGTCACTGCTCTTATCAGCTAGTCAGGGCTAACCTCACTTTTCTATTAAATATTACAGTTAAACACCAGGTTTTTGTTAGTTATTAAAGTCTAATCAGATTTTTCTTTTAACTATGAGGATACAACTTTACTTTTCTCTCAGTTGTTAAGTTCTAACATCATTTTTCTATCAGTTATTGAAGTCTAGCCCACTTTCTCGTCAGCTATGGAAATATAAAACCCTACTTGTATGAGCCGTGGAAGCTTAACCTCACTCTTCTGCCAACTGTGAAGGTCTAACTTCACTTTATTGTCATCTATGAAGTTGTAACCTCGCTTTTTTATGAGCTATTAAGATCTAACGCCAGGTTTTTGACAGTTATCAAAGTCTAATCTCACTTTTCTGTTAACTATGAGGATATAACTTCACTTTTCTATTAGTTGTTAAGGTTTAACCCCACTTTCTTGTAAGCTATTAAGATCAAAGTCCATTTTCTGTCAGTTATGAAGATGTAACTTCTCATTTATATCAGCTATTAAGATCTAAGCAGTGGCAGAGCCTCTGGTTGTGGGCCAAAACCTTAAACCCCAGCAACTCCAATGGTCTTCATTGCAATTCCACAATATGGCTTTGGCAACCGTGGGGTCTTAATGCAGTACGATGACAGGCCGATGCCCCTGCAGTGGTGATGTTAATAACATGACTGACAACATTAAAGTTGGTCACCTATGAAGATATAGCGCCACTTTGCTAGCAGCTATGCAGGTCTAACCCCACTTTTCTTTCAACTAGGAAGATGTACTCCACTTATCTATCAGCTATGCAGGCGTAACCTCACTTTTCCGTCAGTTATGAAGATCTAATCACACTTCTTACAACTTTGAAAGTCCAACTTTAGTTTTCTAGCAGGTATTAAGGTCTAACCTCACTTCTGTTAGCTGTGAATATCTAACCTCGCTTTTCTGTCAAATAATGAGTTACAATCTATGAAGCAGTTCACAATCACCCTGAATATATTATTTGTGGTTGTTGAAGTTAGAAACTCATTCTAAACTAATATTTTGAAAGTTGATTTGATGATTTTGAGCCCGAACTTACTTTCTGGACAACCCTCATAGAGTTGTTGCGGTTATGTTTGAACTAAGCAGATGCATGGCTGACATTAGAAAACAATTTTGAAATGTATCTCGGTTGTTTAGTTCGCCCCGCTCGAAGACATGGCAGGGCCAAGCCTTCGAGACCCAGGTCGGCTCAGTGAACAGCCTGCCCTGCTCACCAACCCCCTGCCTGAAGGTGCGCGGCATGGTAGACGACAATGACCGCAACTTCCATGCCATTCGAGAGGCCGTGCTCAGCAAGTGCGCTCACCAGTGCCTCATCTTGCACTGTGCTGTCGACAACACATCCAAATGCGTCTACCTTAAGTGCGCCGATCAAAATGATGCTGCCATTGCTTATAGGAACCTGCACGGCTGGTGGTAAGTCCAGATTTTAATTTAATCATCCTTTAACAGGCCATTTCTACTGTGAATATTTAACACAGATTTCTACTTTAGACGTCACGACGAACAGGCTTGGTACAAATTGCATACGGAACTGCGTTTGTGTTTTGTTTTTGAAAAATGCTTTGTTTCAGGTATGCCGGCCATTTGGTGACCGTCAAGTACCTGAGATTGGAGCGCTACATGCAGAGATTCCCCGACTCGCCTGCCAGTGGCCCGCCCTTCCTGAGGGCGCTCTCGCCCGCGACTGACTGGTCCAGCTAAGTGCGACCACGCGTTAGTAGATAAGTTAATGCCTACTAAATTACTTTGTATTTTATTTATAAGAGAGGTAAAGGCTGGGCCGTACCGTTGAAACCTTTTATTTATTGTTTTAAATGTTGACGTTCGTATTTGACCTGCTGAGTTGGTGTGGCACAACCTTTACTGCCAGTTGAAGTTTGTTGCGAACTTATAGCTGTAGTATTTGATAATTTTGTAATTAGGAGGAATTCTAGGAATAAAGTATACGTTTCTTGAGTTCACGTTAGGAGGCTCACGGTTTAGTTAAGTACTGTAAGGGCAAGTTGGTTCCGTTTTGTTGTTTATAGTCGTTAGTAGGTTTTAAAATCAAGGGATTGACTTGTACTTAGCTTTATTTAACCCACTGTTTTAGACTGACCAATGTTGATTTCGCCTGGACACTTGAACACAAGCAATGTAGACGTTTGCACGTCGTTATTAATTTTGTGAGCAAACGTTGTGTTCAGACTCAATAAGTCGCGGTAGCTGTATAGGGCATTTTAATGTTGTACGAGATTTTGTAATTAACAATTGGCAGCGTTGTAAGTGTTCAGATGTAATTTTTGTTTTATACGTTGTTGTATTTTTCACTCTTACGCTAGTAAATCTAATTATGATTTGTATAAAAGTGTTTTTATTTAATATTAAAGTTAAGACGTTATTCGGTTTTGTTTATATTCGAATGTTTTTTTATTCAGTGGGACACTCGTAGCCTACCTAAAAGAAGTTCAATAATTAACTTTTATCGCATAGCTGACTTTGTTACAACAAATAACTGTTATTATCTCAAACTTGTATTTTACATTTTGTAACTAATAAAATAAAAAACGATAGAACAAGTCACTTTTAGTTGATGATGTAATCACATTCGCCTGAACAACATTTTTAACATCTAGAATTTCGCAGAAATTTTGGAATAATTAAGGTTACTGAGTCACAAGTGCCCCCAATTTATTATCTCCCTATGTTTATCTCTGTAACTTTGGGATTAATGTTATGGTTTTTGAAATAAATACGGAAATTTTAAATTATTTTACGCTGGTTAATATCAATTTGGGGTATGTAACTGAACCCCGCGTGTCTTATTCTACTTTTCCGTATTGGGTCCTATGCCTGTTTTGGTAGCTCAGAGCCAGGTTCCTGTTGTGTACCACATACAAAGAAACAAGTTATAAATAGCTATTTATCGTAAGTCTTACAAAGAAAAATCTTTAAATAATTAAAATTGGTGATCCCTCGGCTCATTCTGTGCTATTCACTGCAATCCATTCAACCCTGAGGGCACCAAGTAGCTATCAATGGAGATGGTAGGTGGCGTCGCAATGGTCAGTTTTGTATACTGCAGGACTAAAACTGGTTGTAAACAACCAAGAGTTACAGGTCATATAACATTCTCTGTATGTATTTGTGGCGTTGGTGCTGCTCTTATTTTGCTCAGGTCCCACACGACTGGATTGGATAAGTTTAAACGCTTCCTTGAACTTGCGTATTTCGGGCACAATTCTGAAACGGTCAAAAATTTACCTGAATTTTAATTTGCTGTGCCCACCTAGGTATATTACGGATATACTGCAATGGTTTACTGCCCACAGCTATTCTGGTTGCCTAACTAACACGAAAATGAAAGAATAATACAAAATGAGCACAGAATTAATGTTTTATTTATTGCAAGAGAAAGTCAGTATTTTACACTAATAAATGCACGTGATATTATTAGCAGTAACTATAATTAGATTGAGAAAGGTTAGCATTAGATAAGGCAGAATCAAAAGGGGTTATGTTTTATTTATAATTGATGTTTGGAATTGCAAACGCACCTTAATTTATGTAGCTGACAGATTTGATTTGGTTACGTCAATACAATAATGTGAATTTAAAATGATACAGAGATGGATTGTGAAGTTACAAAAATTATATGAGCGTAGTATTAAAAATTATATCACCCAGCTGACGGGTAAAAAGGGCGCAAAGCAGTAAAAGCAAGCAAAGATTGATAAGAACATTGTGAAGTGCTAATTATAAACATGTGAAACGGTGCATTTAAAACTAATTGTGAAAAAGCAAAGAATTAAAGTGTAAGGTGCTACGAGCGACAATTTCTAAGAAAAAGACAGTTTAATTCTTAAGTAAAAACATATCAAAACCTATTTCATAAAACAATTGTAAATTTTTGTTGCTAGGAAACGAGACACTCAATTATTAATTAATAATAAAACAAGCCTTGTAAAATTTGTGCTGTGTGCAAGAGGTGCTCCCAGTTTTCTGTAAATTTTCATAATAAAAAGTTTTCTGTGTGAGCCAAAAAGTAGTTTTTTATTATTACCAGTCTGCAGAGCATTTGTGTGTGTAATTTTCGACGTGGTGACACATCCCAGTGAAAACGAATCAGGATCATCCAACATCGAGGCCAATTTTTGAATAGTTAGAGACATCGACCAGCTAGAAATTTATGTGCTATGTGTAGAGCAGACCCTCCTGAGTACCTAGGTGCAGAAATTTGGAGCAGGGGGCCATCACCAAGTTTGTAATTGCCGTGGCGTTCCTTCATTCTGCGACATTGGAGCTACCCTTGCAAGGTAAATTTCACAGGCAAGCCGTTGCAGAAGGCCCACTAGCTTTGGGTTTTATCGAGATTAAACTTCGTACGAGGTCGTGAATGCGGTCCCAGCTGCGTAGATTCATCCAGGGTTTAAAATCGAGGTAGCATTCTTTGATTTTGTGATTTGAGCCGGAGATTTGGAGAATTGCAGGAAGCTTAACAAATGCAGGTTTCGGCGTCCCTACGTCACTGAAACAAAACCAGGTTAGCCGGAAATTACGTCAGATGATTGCATTGCATTTACCTGAGGCTTTTTTTTTCATTGTTTGGTGTTTGAATTCAATTACGCTATTTTCTTGTACCAGCAGATCATCTTTGTGTACAGTCAATTTTAAGGTTAATCATTGTAATAACCCTTGAGATGAACACAAGAATTCTAGATTAAAACTATTTTTAATTTGTAAATTATAGTGATTTGCCCTATATAATTATTTATATTTTTACTATAAAGCCTTTTATTATTTGATGGCATCATTACAATACAGGCTCTTCGGGAAAGCTGGGAGAAAGTAGGAACGCATTGTGAAGGCGAACTGCATGCAGCTCTGCATTGCATAATCCCCACCTGAATCACGTAATGTGCAAAGGAGTGACGTCTGAATTAAATGTGGCAAAATGGCGACGTGCAAATTATAAATACTTAAAAGTATTTGACAAAAAAGAATTGCAAATGAGAAAACGTCATAGGGGACTACGGTTTGGCAGTGAGGCCCAAATAGTGGAAACATTTCTCTACGAACATTCCAAAATTCATTTTGAAAAAACACTTTTCCAGAGTTAATGAGGGTAGACATTACCATGGGAAAAAGTTTTATTCGCAACCATATATGTAATGTTAACATTCCTGACCTCATTCGAGTGGGGGAAGTCGTACATTTCAGCCCGCTACTTCTCGCACTCACTTCCCGCTCAAGTGCGGGAAGTACATTCCCGACCGCTGAGTAGGTAGGGACACTGGGAATCTCGTTGATCCATTCATGCGCGTCACAACCTGTCGTATCATAATATAATAATTTTTCCAATTATTGTTTAGAATAAAATGGTTGCGAATAAAATAGTATAGAAACCTCGACAGGCAGTTTCCTTAGTCTCGAGATAATAGCTGATTTCGACGCTTCGCGTCTCAATCGACTAACTAATCTCTCGACAGTAATGAAACACTTCCCATCTCGGGCTGTAATATACTATTACTCATCTCAAGGTTCAAATAGAGCACTTGAAAAATGCATTGGAAAATTTTTTCGTTTTGAGTCTCAAAATCGTGATTTGATCAGCTTTTAGTTTATTGCAGATTAATATTCCATAGGTTAGGTTACGTTAAGTAAGGTTGGGTTAGTTAAGTGAGGTTAAAAAATACAAAACGTGGCTAAAGATTATTAGGGTAAGTTCAGAGTGGGGCAAACGTAGATGGCAACTATGATGCTTCGATTTTGGAATAATTAAGATTACTGTCTTTCCATGTTCATCTGTTTCAATTCGGAGTTGATCTCATCGTACTTTCGAAAATAAATGCGGACATTGAAAATTATTTAATACCAATTTGGGATGGAGTACGGTTTGGAGGTGACGCTCGATGTGGAAAGTTCTCCGTACGAACATTTAAAAACCGAAAATAAACAACTTGAAAATTTAAAAAAGCTAAAGGCGCTGCTTATTGAAGGGAATAACGTTTAAATGGAACACTTTAAAATTTCGTAGTTTTTCAGCTGAAAAATCAATTTGAATATTTTTTGTTTTAAAGTTTCTTTAAGATAATCTCTAAAAGTTTCTTTAATTAGGTTAGGTTAGAAGATATAAAACATTAACCGCAGTGTGTAAACAAATGTGGGTAAAGATTATTAGGCCCCTGTAATTTTTTGTAGGGAGTGACAATATGTATTTCCAAATTTGTTGTTTTTAGTAAGCGTTCAGTTGTCACATGTATGTAAATTGATTAGGATGAAATTTTTTTAGGACTTGAATTTTTAGCTGTAGTCTTTGGGGTTAAAGGCTGAAAACACAAGAAGCGGTTCACGCCGAGTCGGCAGCGACTCGGCCGCCGACTTCATGTATTTAAAGAGGGCAAAACACACGCTGCGTCATGTAGCGCGTACGCTGCGCGTATACCGCACGTATGCTGACCGTACGCCGACCGTACGCTCATCCAGAACAAGTGCCGATCGCGGTTTTCTTATCGCTTCGAGCGTACCCTCAAGTCTGTGCTATCTTATGACTGTACACACGACAAGCGGTTTCAAAGTGGTGAGTATCAGGCGCGGTTGTCAAATATCTTTGTCATATATGAAAATATTTTACTTAGATGAGTAGTATCTGACTGATCATTTGTTTTGAAGGTTATACAGTGTGTACATAAAGTAAGGAATAAATTCATTATCTAGAAAAGGGAAAGCTTTTCGGAAAAACCCTCAGACATGTCAACCTTTGTTTTAAGATGCGCATCTTTTGACGTTCTAGTCTCATTGGTGACATCATTACTGTTCCGGATATGACGTCATCGATTTTTTTTTCAAATGGCAACCTTTATTTTTGACAGCGCCATTTGAAAGAGAATATTTTTCTGCACACAACACATCAAAAGTTTTGTCATGTTACATAAGGAAATTTTCGATAAAATTAATGTTATAGTGATTTAAAATTAATTTATTTTATTCAGTTAATTGAACAAACTAATTAATTCAGGGGACTCTAAAACGTGAAGATCTGTTGAAAACTCAATTTGTAATTTTTAAGGTGAATCCAATACTTCCTTTATCGTAAAAGGAAGTAAAAAACATACGTTTTGTATTGACAGCCATGAAAAGTCATAGTGACAATTTGGAAAGTACCGAAAGATCAAATGTTATACGTTTGGCAGTACTGAAGTGTATTGTCAGTCTATGTCAAATTCGAGAGGTTAATAGGTTAAGTTTTGTTTGTTATTTGACACAGATTGACGCAAAACTTAACGTACAAATTTCGAATTTGGCATAGCTTGACAGTGCTACCAACACTGCAGTAGTAAGTGACATGGTTTTATCCCACTAATGAAATAAAGTAATTTCATTATTCCACTAGTGGATAAAGTGGTACTTAAGACGGTTCATAAGTGTGGATAAAACTTCAATTATAAGGTGATTGTGGATAAAATGTCTTTTTTGCTATAATAAAAAGAGTGGTTTTTTATGACTTAGAAAGAGACCTTTACAAAGCTAGGAAGGACTTCAGTTTCAACACTTAATTAATTAGTTTGTTCAATTAACTGAATAAAATAAATTAATTAAAATTAATTAAATCGTTATAACATTAATTTTCTCGAAAATTTCTTTATGTAACATGACAAAGATTTTGATGTGCTGTATGCAGAAAAATATGCTCTTTCAAATGGGGCTGTCAAAAATAGAGGTTGCCATTTGAAAAAAATGTCTATGACGTCATATCCGGAACAGTAATGATGTCACCAATGGGAATAGAACGTCAAAAGATGCGCATCTTAAAACAAAGGTTGACGTGTCCGAGGATTTTTCCGAAAACCTTTTCCTTTTCTAGATAATGAATTTGTTCCTTACTTTATGTACACACTGTATATGTACCAATTTAATTTTAGTGGTAAATATGTGTTCCAATATCGAAATCGAAAAATTAATAATGGAAATCCAGGCAAGACCAGCCATATGGAACATGCAGCATGTTGATTATGCAAATAAAATAAAACGAAAACGAATCCATTGTCTTCAATAGGAATACTGGCAACATGTGGTCGTTATGTTTATCGCGGCGACTTTTTAGCTGATTCGTGTGTTTTATCGCAGGCGGCCGCTGAGTTGGCTGCCGACTGGGCGCCGCCTCGTGTGTTTTATCGCAGGCGGCTGCCGACTCGGCGTGAACCGCTTCGTGTGTTTTCAGCCTTAGTATAGGACAATCGGAAATCACATTGTCTACAGTTTGATGACCTAAATTACTTATACACATTGAGTTATTGCTTATACAGAATCTATAAAAATAGCTCTTTAATTTGCCATGACCACTTATAATCGCTGTAAGTTTTGGCGAGAGGGGAATTTTACACTAGTCTCATAGACACCGTTGTTAAAAACGATTTTATAAGCTCACCTTTATCACTACGCCACCACTCAGATTGCCACTTCACCTCACTATTTTTTTCCACATCTCGCACTAATTCTTTGTTCCTAATTCTGTTAACTATTTGGTCATTTTGGTTAGCTGTTCTTTCCTCTTCAATTTCTAGGTCTTCATCTCTCCTCATTTTTATCAGTCTTTCCTAAATTTCTGTCTTTTCCTCTAGTTTTATTACTATTGGTGTAGTTGCCGCTAGGATGAGCAGTCGTACTCTTTTCACTTTTTTCTCTTCATCTCCTTATCTAGAGCTTGTTTCGAAACTGCTGCGCGCCATAAGTGAATATCGGCAGTATTGCTCCCTTATAAATAGTATTCAAAGCTTTATATTTCAGTCCCCAGAATATTTTAGCAGATCTGGACAGGATATTAATCAATTTCGAGCGCTTGTCTGTTACGTTTTGTATGTGTGTGTTAAAATTAAATTTGTGATCAAGACTTCTTCCTAGGTATTTTAGATTTTTTACTTGTTCCAGTTCGTCGTAGTTAATGTATACTGTTACATTTTGTTTTAGTGAAGTTATTTTCTTCGTTATTAGTATGATTTATCGTGGTTAAAGGTAATTTTATTTTTCAAGTGAATTACGCTTTCGGCACGTAACAACATATAACAGCAAAGAACAATAAACACGCATGTAGAAATTGGCCGTATTGAGATGGTATTTAGCCCGTTACTCAACTCTGCTTGCAGCATAGATAAATAAAGCAAGTCAATAAAGCACAGAGGGCAAATCAGGCAACTGCAAGAAGTTACATCAGAAATTTTAATTCATAACTACATTGGTAAAGCATTGCCGATATTAAATGGAATCACTTCAGAATAAATGGCAATAAGGCAGAGCTCAATTCGTAAATTAGAGTCACATAAATATCAATTAGCATAAATTAAAAGGTAATTTACATGTCAGTATAATTGAATAAGTGCAGTTCTATGAACTTTTTAAATAAAGGTAAGAAGGACAGAATGTAATTAATACAGTGCAAAGAGAGCACAATACTAGATCAAATAATGCTATAAAAAAATGGAACGGTAATATTTGAAGAATGGTGAAAAGCAGACAATTATTATAAAATACAAGAAATTCACACAACAGGAAATGAACGAGATTGGTGTTTAAAAAAATGAGTCAGTGAAGTGACATAAGTGAACAGACAATCCAAATAAAAAATAGTGAGTGGCGCTATAACCTAGTTTAAATACGAACGTGAACAAACAATAATTTTAGAATTAAGATTTTGTACATTTTTATAATATAAGTTAAAATTTAGTTTATAAGTAAATGATTTGTACTTGGTTAACATCCACAATTATGAATTTAGATAGGCAATTGTTGTTAACTACCAGGGAAAAACAATTGAATAAAAATTATTTCATGACAATCTAATTTATTTGTCTCTCCAGATTAATTAAGTTTTAAGCCATTTACAATTGAAATAAATTAAAAATGATTATACCATCGTGATCAGGAGTTCGTAGTGCATATGTGAGAATGTGGGTGTGAAAATCCATCACCTAAAAATTATTTTCATCTGTGACCACCTTCCGAACCACTTCGCCAACGACGAGAAGTTTACGATCATCAGATTTTGAGCACAATTGGGGTCAGGCGTTTGAAATTTTGGTAGCACCACGTCCGCACGCCGTGTAGGAGTACACCGCAGCAGTTTCAGCATCCTAGGGTTCCGCTTCCAGCAGCGAGCATCAGGAGAAGCTATTCCGAGCCAGTTCCAGCAGCCTAAAAAAGGTCAGGTTAGTGTTGCAAAGCAAATATCCATGCTAGAGTTTCGAAACTTACCATGAGGAACGAGTCCTATAAGAGGAAGCCGATCCCAGTCTTACAATACTTCAAAAAGGAGCATGAGGTCCAGAAATTGTAAAAATATAAGTTGAGGCTGGTTTTTCACATGAAAGGACGCGTTCAAAACAATTGAATCGCAAGAAGCCGCGAACGATCTAAAAACAAAACACGACTAGTTACGCTTAATAAAGCGCGAGATTCGAATTACCTGATAATTTGTTCATAGATTTGCCTTTGAATTAACTTGTAAATACACCAGAAAAGAACCGCAACAAAATTCAATTTGTTGATAGATAAATTGACAGCGTAGTGAGTGTGCGCGTTGCTGCTTTTTAATTTCACAGCCCAGTTGCGTAACACGGGAGTTTAAATATGAACATGTCGGTAAACGTAACTTGCAGATTTGAATCTTCATGCCTACTGAAAGCTAGCCATAAATAAGTTTACTTGCAGATGTGCGAATTACTATAGGGGGCAAAACACTACAATCAATGAACCCATTTATACAATTATTTATTTACTTTTAATCAGTCTTGTACATGATGTAAGTATTAAGCTTATTAAAATTTACTCTAGTCCTGTACAGTATATTGAAATGCTATTCTTAACACACTAAGGGGAGACAGATCAAATTCATGTTCTAAGTTACCCCTGAGCAGATTATCTTCAGCAAAATCGTTTTAGATAGTCGTGCAATTTACAGGTAGAATGTCGAGTATTGTAATGCCATGCCCTCATCCTGGCCAGATTAAATTCCCAATCAGAGGGTTAGTTTTCTGTCAAAATATTACAAACACATCTAATGATTTTGCAGTGTAACCACCAATGTAATTAATGCAAATATTCAATACAGCAAACTCCAATTTTCTAACCACTTTTGTCATACGGCAAATATACAGAGTTTGCTATATTGCTGATGTTACGATCAAAGTTGGCATCATATAATATGTGCTATACATGCGGTTGCGAAAATAAACCGCTGATACGCTAGGAAGGAGTTTTTTAATAAAGTTGTTTGCATTAGAAACCACTTGAGATAAAAGGATTAACCATAAAAAATTACAGTTGTAACTAAGTAAATTGCCTCTCAAGAAATGTGTTTAAACTTTTTTCTTTCGTGACTAGTATGCTACTATAATACATGCAACATTCCACAGTTAGACAATAAATAATTATTACTTTGTCAATCAAGTCACATAAGCTGTCATTTTTAGGACGTTTGGGAAAAATTGTTTTAAAAATATTGTGCCATGCTCAGTAGCTCAGTGATTAAGCATTCTGACTAATGATCTAAGGATCGACAGTTCGATCCCCAGTCCTGGTAAGATTTTTAAAAATAAAAAATGCAAATGAAAGCCTCTACAGAATGCCATAATTCGGAAGTGATGTAAAGCCGCGGGTCCCATGTTACTACGAAGTGTAACATGTAAAATATCGTTTGCTAGAGTTGAAATTCCTTAGTTTCGGTTAGGGTGCATTGATGTCAATTTGACGTATTTGTCCTTTGCCAGGGTACGAACAGATCGTTGTCTTCTTTCACTCTAAAGTAATTTCGAGTCCGTGTTGTCCGTACCCTGCTGTTATAGGACAAATACGTCAAATTGACATTAATTAAGGTAACCTATTCACGGCCACTCGGCAAAATTCTAAGTAGGACTTTGACCATATGACCATAGCAGTTGATGTCTATAAGGTATATGGCACTCCGCATGCCTAGGCCTTGTGCATAACAAACAAAGAAAAATATTGTGATCACATAATTCAAAAACAAAAGATAATTTAAAAGTGACAGTTGAAGTAAAAGCTGTCATTCAGAAGACAGACGTTATGTTATAATGCTGTTTGAGTTTTGGAAAACGCTTAAATTTAATAGTGTCGTACTCGGCTAGAAGATCTATTTAACTGTTCAAGTATTAGAGCTACCAGTAATAATCGCCCCAGAATGTTCTGTATCCGCATATTTACTCTTTGGATAATATAATGATTGGCGTTGTTATTAATTTTTTTTAATTATTATTATTTGTAGGTAACATTACAATCTGTTCTAGCATGAACATTAAGTAATTGGTTTGAGTTGTTATTAAATATGCATTAAATTTTGCAATGAATTAAATTCGCATATGAAATCGATAATTTGATTAAATGGTAACATTTTGTTTTACATTTTTAACTAATGGGAACGATTACTTAACCTTACACTTTGTTACCAAAAACCATATATCTAATACTTACTATATTGCTAGCGGCTATGAGTGGGAAACTGGCCGACGAAGTGAGACACACAACCAACTCTTCAATGTATAATGGTGGGCGGTCCGCAAGGGCGGCGGCGTCGTCCGCCCAATGGGGAAGTGGTCAAGTTTAAAATTCGTTTCTAAAGGCGGAGTTCGAATTCCCACGCATGCGCACGAGACGCGTTATACTCTAAGTGAGACTATGTCGGCGCCGTAATGTTTTCTGACGTTCCGAGGCCCTACTAGGAATATATGTGTATTATATATATGCCAAAAACTAATTCATCGTTTTAAAATTAGTTTATGCGCGAATTTCTGTTTAAAAAATACATTGTTGTAAGACACAAACATTAACTGTGCTCAATCTAGTCAGAATTGTGTCTTTTTAAGTCAGAAATTGTCAAATTTTTATTTTTTTAAAGTTATACATCAAAGCCGAAATGGCGTATAATTTAAAATCCGAAAGTGAAGTTAAAGAATATATAACTAATTTAGGAATAGAATACCGGTTTGGTTGCTACAGCGAGAAGAATTCGGAAGGTAAAGACACTTTTCTGCAATTCTAACCTCACTTATTATCTCATATTCCAGTATGCCATTTACTGGGTGATTACCTGGAAGCCATCGACAAAGACTTCCAGAAAGCCGCGAGAGTGTACAAAACCAACTGCGACGACTACCGGTACCCCAAGAGCTGCTACAAGTTTGCCACTTACTCCTTGCTCGGAAAAGGCGTGAACAAGCAGGACTATCAGGAAGCCTACAAATATTTTGAAAAAGCGTGCAGCTTGGGCAACCCGGAGGGGTGCCTGCACCAAGGGTTGTTGCTAACTTCAAAAAACGAAAGTACTGGTATCAGTCCAACGTGCTCAAGGTGAAACTTAACGTCCATATCTTTCATTGCGATTAAATTGACTTTCCGCAGGGCATGGCGCTTCTGGAAAAAGCCTGCTTAGCAAAAAACGCAAATGGGTGCTACTACTTGTCGGGAATGTACATATCGGGCGTGAGAAAGCCCAACGTCAAGGTGAAGGAGTTTGAAAAAATAAGTGACGATGCATACGAGGTGAAAAAAGATATGAAGAGGGCGTTTAGATACACATTGGAAGGCTGCAATTTGGGCCACATTTATAGTTGCGTTAACCTTAGTCAGATGTACTCCCGGGGCGATGGTAATTGTTCTTTAAGTGGTTGACGATTCGGGCTGCAGTTGTTTGTTGCAGGTGTGGATAAGGATACAGAATTAGCAGAGAAGTATAGAAAAATTGCTGTGGAAATGCAAGAGGAAATGACGTCGCAGAAGACGCTCACATTTCAGCAAGGACTCTCCGATTAGTCAGATTTGTTTGTATAAAATACTAAATGCGTAGATATAGTTGTAGATTGTATATAAATTGTTACGTTTGTTACTATTTACCAAAAATTAAAAGTTATAAACTTCAAATCACAGAAGTTTTGCAACAATCAAATACACACACTGCAGACGTCTCTTTGTAATGACTAAATTTGGTTATACCAAGGGGGTCTATATTGTTCCAGGCCATAACACTGGCTCTGTTGTCAAATTTTCTGCTAGGCGATTCCAGAACATTACTACGCTTAAAAAACTCAAATATATTTGACGTTAAACTATTGTGACAAGACGCTTCATGACAGTTGCAAAAATGATTTTGAAGCGTTGCGTATCAAGCTATTAATTTAACTACGCTGCTCCGTATAGTAGCTTGTTCAAACTTCCATTGAATGAAACAGTGGCGCAAAAATGGTAATAACAATAAGTTTTGAATTAAGAGGACTGGCGGATTGGAAAGATTAGTGTTTGTGAAAAACACTTTAAAAAAGTCGATAAGATGAAGAGACTTGTTCCAACTGCAATACCACTAGCTTCCAGGCAAGTTATTTAAAAAAAATTACTGTTTTAGGTGATATCAAAGTTGGTAGTGATTTACTTGCAATAGAGAATTAGGTACTTATCAACGACATTATAATAGTACCTACCTAAAGTGCGTTCAAATAAAACCATTAAGTGGCCTTGTGTCAAACAGTAGTTTTTGAAAGTCATGTCGTAACTTATTTTATGGATTGTGTATGCACACAACCTCACTTTGACAATTGACAACTCAAGTGACCGAGCGCGTTGAATTATGGGTAGAGCGATGCAATAATCACTGACATGCCGTCGTAAGACAAAGCCCTCTCAATAAGGTTTTTTTTTAACGCACGTTAGTAAGAATTATTTTAAATCAAATATTACGGTGAAGTGACACATTACGATGTAAATAGCAACAATTTTAAAGATTTTTATCAACTGTCATGTATCAGAATGACGGACAATGCACTGACAGATTGTTCATTTAGTGACCAAAACTAGTAATTTTTTGTTAAAGGTTGGCGAAGCCATGTTGCCAGATTGTGGTAGGCCATTCCAAAGGTCACTTTATAGGCCCAGTGTTATGGCCTGGAACAATATAGTTGGTTATACCGATTATGCTACACCGTATTAACAGAGTACATACATCAAACAAGTCGAGACACTAATGCCAAATGTTGAAACCTGTCTAGAGTACCTGGGACAGTAACTCGGGGGGTATTTCTAAGCTTCACTATCAGATGGCAGCACAAAGTTCTACCAATCAGAGCCAGTTACTAGTTCTGCTACCAATCATGATGTGATCAAGTAGTGGCGCCATCTGTTAGTACTATCGGAAAGTACCTCCCAGGAGCCCTTCAAGGTTATCCAAATCAGAATTTTGACATCAAAGGAACCAACAGTTAGTGTCTACTTGTTTGATTTATGTACGCTGGTATTAATATGAATTTTAAAGGAGCCAACATACAAAATTAAGACCTACAATCCAAATTTGTCATGTCACAACTCTTTAATATGTTGAGAAATATCACATTAAGTAGACCTATTGATTTTATTTAATATAGAGCACATTTAAGTACATTTGCAATAGAAAACTTCTCCAATAATGTTGATATTCTCAGGTACACTTTGTAGATGAAGGATGGAAATTGGGTTTCCCAGCTCATGCTTTTAATGAAATGAGGGGATTTCTCTTTATGTTACTCTGAAAGTTGCCTACAATATTCAAAATTATTTATGTCGGTAGGTAGCAAGAATTCTTAAGCTTTATTTATGTTGCGATAACTGTCGCTAGGCGCATTGGCCATTTGTTGATGCAGCTGAGCGGAATTAAAGATAAGAAGACCTGTTGTGATTGCTCACAAGAAATTAATTGTTATGACTCATGCATTCTTGCCACGAGTATAGCAGGAGGGGCGGTTCCAAGCGTCCTTTTGCCTTGAACAGTGGTTCGAGCACAACGTGTTGTCTCTACAGCAACAAGCACAATAAAGAGGTAAAAACTAGAGTATAGTAGATTTAAAACAACTTTTTATTGATTCTGTGTTATAGCTGGAATTTGAGGATGATTTTAGAACCTCATTTTTTTTAAATAGAGTGGTAATTGTACATCCATTTTAATTTATTTTATGAGTGAGATTGCGACCTTAGAATTCCTAGGGTAGGATTCAGAACAAGCATCTGCCTGTTATGGGTGGATGTCACATTTGAAAGCTTCAAGTAGAATTATCTATAAATCAATTGAAATTTTAAAATTGTTAAGTTTCTTGCAATATTCATTTGTAAATATCTGTGGAACTCACATGTCAATTTTATCAAACCAGGTACAGAGTGATTTTTAAAAAATTTCATTGCAGCAGGCCCTGGATAACCTGAATCAGTTGGCAGTGCTGAAGTCTATGTCAAATTTGAGGTTAGTAGGTTAGATTTTGTTTTTTATTTGCATATTGTGAATTTATTATATGGCGCAATGTGGTTTGCACAGATACCATGTGTAAATGCGGTTATTTTAAAATGCAATATAGGAACGTTACTGAGTATGTAGAAAAATTATGTATTCTACGAAGGAAGGAATTCATTTGACTTTAGTTTACAGCAAGTATGTGAGTTACTACATGTTACATTCCCTGTAGCTATTTGTAATTTTTATTTTTCGGTAAAATTACGGTTCATACATACATTGCAAAATAAACGCATTTACACATTTGTGTGGGCGTGGCATATTCTTAGAAACTAATAGGCAAACACTTAAATCCTTATGGAAACTACAAGACTATATATTGCGCATTAAAATAAATTTACCGTATGTAATACTTCTATATTGGTAGTAGGATCTGGGAATGGGCAAAAACATTTCTGCGCCGGCATATAATACTTACAGGTGCTAGCAGCAGAGGAGTATTACATATATGGTTATTTGGCACAAACTGACCCAAAACTTAACCTGCAAATGTCGAATTTGACATAAACTGACAATACACTTCAGTACTGCCAACTGATTCAGGCTATCCAGGGCCTGCTGCAATTCAGTTTTTAAAAAGTCACTGTACATTTATACAGCTATTTGAATAGTTTTATTTAGTGTATGATTTATTACTGAGTTGCACATACAACTCCTTTTTCAAATTGTTAACTTGCACAGGTCGGTATATTGCTCCCCCATGTTCAAACACACCACCCACATTTGCACCATGCCCATCTGGTTGGTAAGCTGAGCCCTTACCCAACTCAACCACCAAAATGGCCTATTTGTATTAATTATTAGTATAAATTCGGCTACACTTTATCGCACTGTTGAAGTGAATAAAAAGCTAACCTTTATTACCAATAAAAGACGTCGTTTTTATTTCTGTAATATAAGGCACATGCGACCCATTACCGCCATTGCACTTTCTCTCCCTCAACACCGAAAGGTGAACGGGACTAAAGAATATGAATGAGCGAATAAATACAAATCAGCTTGGTTGGAATTTTCAGCATATTCTTTGGCCTCATTTATACTCTATTTACAATTCGGCCAATAATTGGGTACTTGGGATATGCATTTATATGTACTGTACATATTCAGTATATTTGCACATCAATCGCTATTATTTTTTTTAATCTATATATTCTGTTAGGTTAAGTGGAAGAGCAACATCTGTTGAACTTTGCCTTTTTTCTTATAAATGGGAAAATACAGCCATTTATTATTATTATTATTTTATAAAACAAATGGTGTGTTAGTAATTCATAAACGTAGCAAGCTTGTTAATGTTTAAAGAATGATTTGTTTTTTATTTGCAGCGATATGGCGGAAGTGTCTCGTCGTAGTTTGACTGGATTTGATCGACCCTTATTCATCATGAGGTACCAATTAGGCAAGATTTTGTATTCTCAGGTAAGTTTTTGTACGTAAAATATTTTCAATTTAAATAAAAAATGCCAACTTTTATGTTTGATACATTCACACAAATGTTTCTAAAAACAAAGAAATCATTAATTGCAAAAGATGCTCTGATGCAGAGCTTTGAATGAGAAATAATAATAAGTAATAATAATAAATTGGTCTTTATTTTAAAATAATAAAACATAATAATATAATCCTACAATATATGAGGCGAGATTCAGCTCACGTCAAGCCGTAAGCTGTTGGACCATAAGTTCATCTGCTGTATTTTGTTCTTTCTGTGTGTCTTCTGTAATAATAATAATAATAATAATAAACTTTATTTAGCAATTTGCTACATAATATCAAATTACATTATTGCACAACTATTATAGGTAGTCACAATATTGTACAAAGTAAAAAAAAAATAAAAATTCTGGCTAACAGCTAATACTAGTAACCTATCTTATGCCTAAATAATAACATAAACTGGTACTTTAAAACTATTACCTATATAAGAACTGTATAGAGAACTGGAAACTGGAACTATCTTTGGTACATCTTAACTAGTTGTTTCTTAAATAATCTATGACCAAAAATGAACTCAAAAAACTAGAAACTACACAAAACAAAATGATACGTAACATCTTAAAAATAAAACTAAGTGATAAAGTGAAAATAGTGGACTTAAGACGTAAATTTAAAACAATTGATATAGTGCGCGAGTGTAAGAAACAGAAATGGAGATGGGCCGGGCACATCTGTAGAATGAAGGACAGATGGACATTAAGAACTACAAAATGGACACCACATATGAAACGAAGACCAAGAGGCAGACCAAAAACCCGCTGGACTGACGAATTAAAACATCTAACAGGTGAAAACTGGATGCAATATGGAAAAGATCGAGAAAAATGGAAAGCCCTGGAGGAGGCCTTTGCCCAATAATGGGATCCCACAGGCTATGATGATGATTCCTTTTTAATATTATTCTCATTGCCCTATTTTGCAACAGCTGTAATCTGCTCATATCTCCCCTTCTTGCCAAATATAAAATTGTGGCACCAAATCGAAAATGAGGTAGAATAATGGAATTATAAATATTCAGTCTCGCATTTTTACTTAAGTAACCACTGCATCTATGTAGCACTCCTAATTTCTTACTAATTTTTTTACAGATGTAATCTATATGTTCCGAAAAGTTTAACTTTCTATCAGCTATAAATCTCAAGTATTTATGTGATTTTACAAGCTCCAGTTGTGTTCCATCTATACTTACATTAAACCCCTCAAGTTTCCAGTCGTTAACCATTCTCCCCTTACCAATTAACATTGCTATTGTTTTATTTACATTTACCTTTAATTTATTTAGTTCGAACCAAACTTGTAATCTTCTTAGTTCATCTTGTAACCTTTTTAGCACCTCTAACCTAATATCCCCACATATATATATATATATAACCATATCATCGGGAATAAATGAAATTTGCAGTATTTTAATACTGTCTCAACATCATTTATATATATCAGAAACACTATTGGTCCCAGAATACTACCTTGTGGCACACCTATATCTATATTTAATGCATCTGATACCACATCACCACACTTTACAACTTGCGTTCTACCTGTTAAATAACTTTCGAACCATTTTAG
Source organism: Agriotes lineatus (assembly GCA_940337035.1). NCBI lineage: Eukaryota > Metazoa > Arthropoda > Insecta > Coleoptera > Elateridae > Agriotes > Agriotes lineatus. The sequence continues at coordinate 133,477 of CALNHX010002142.1, read as the reverse complement.
CACTTTCCCTTCTATGCCAATACTTTTTAATTTATTTAACAATCTTCTTCTATCTATAGTCTCAAATGCTCTTTTTAAATCTAAGAATATTGCCGCCACTATCTTATCATCATCAATATTATTTTTCCATTCATTTAATATATATTGAAAAGCAGTTTCACAGCTATGTGATGTCCTTATTATTGTTTATCTACGACCACCACTAAAAGTAGGCCTTTTAGCGCTAGCTTTTTTCACTAAAAGTGACGTTTTATAGTTTACCGTGTTTAAAGAAATCAGCTGTTTACTTTTAGCGCGAGTGTGAGATAAAGTGAAGTGAGGTTATAAACTACACTTTCGAACTGGAAGTGAAGTTGTAAAATTATTCTAGTTGCTTCTTGCGTTAGAGAAAATTTTTTGGCCTTAATAGTAATAATATTGTTAGTCGTCTCATATACCACTCAAAGTGGATATATATTTTTTAAATATTTTGCTATTTTCATACAAATTAATTTTGTGACGTTTAAATAAAATAATTTACATGGAAAAGACAAAATATTTGTCAAAAATATATCTACTTGACTATTCCCCTCAGATAATATACACCAATCCCATCAATCAATTTTCAAAATTTGAACCAATCCGAGTCGAATACAGCAAATATTTTGCACTAGTGCAATACTCGGGTATTTGCACAAGTGCAATAGCGAGTATTTGCACAAGTGCAATAGCGAGTATTTGCAGGAAGAAAAGCAAACCAGCGAGGTACACGAGACATTTCAGAAAGACAACTGAAAACTCTTTAAAAATGAATAGTGTGGTATACAAAGGATGACATTTCTTCGAGGAATAGTCTTGCAATATTCCCCGCGTGCATTCTGTATATTCGAGTATTTCTCGAGAATGCGAAGCGTTCGAGAGAAATGCTCGAATTATACAGAATGCACTAGGGATATAACTACTGAATATTTTAAACAAAAATGTAGATTTTATTAGAAAAATAATTTGAGAAAATAGTTTGATTCATTGAATAATCTCTCGACTACCATTCTTAGGCAAAGTTAAGTAGATTATTTTTGTCCCATTTAACCAACATTCTAACACTTTTTTAGTATCAATAGTAACGTGTTCAATTGGTAACACACTAGAGAAAACAGTCAGATTTCCATGGCCAGTCCCTATTCAAAATAATCATAGAATAGCTTATATAATAACGTCTTTCGCGGAAAAGAAGGTGTGCTTAGGTTTTCAAATGTGATATATTTTTAGTTTAGTTTTAACAAGGAAATTTTGTTTACTTATGTAACAATATCTTTTGTATTTATTTATGGTCTCTAGGTGGACTCAGAGATGGCATTTTAAATTTCACTCAGGACACACTTATTTAAACTTTTAAGAAGAACTTTAGTGTTTATAATCATTGCAATTTACAGAAATAATTCTAATATTTAATATTATTTTCAGCTTTATTTGCTTTAAAATGTTTGGAGTCACGACTTTCTTCTGCTGCTTGGTTCCACTGCTTTATGGGACTTTTGGTGCATCCACATTTACTGCTGCCAATGTTCACCAGCGTAGGACAAATCCAACTTCCCCAGCTGGCAAATTCTGAAGCTCCACTTATCTCAACATGTTTAAGTATAGTAACAACAAAATCTGTTTCTTTCTGGAAACTGATTGTAAGTAAACAACACTAAACCAGATTAAGTTCTTACGGCTTCAGCACAAAACCAAAAACCCATCAGTACGAGCCTACTTCCATCACAAAACAAGTGCTGTTTTCATAATCAAGTTAAGGATAAGAGCAATCAGAATCTTGCCTTGTTCATCGGCAACGCTTCTCCCACTAGAGAAACCTCGCTCCAGGTCGGACAGGTCGAATTCTCAACTTTCAAAGGCCAGAAACGGCTTTTACCATAACCATTTGCAAAAGGCTTGGCATGCTGCAGGCTCTCACGGGACAAATCACAATGCGAAGAAGAAACAAGAGAACTGGAAATTCCAAAAGAGGCCGACGTTTCGGCTCCTTTCGGTATACTGCTTCTCTTGTTTCAACTTCCCTATTGGGTTATGTTTTAGTGAAATCTTTCACTGTACCAGCACCTTTGCAATCATTTTTATTATGGTAGTAGCAGTATAGTATGGCTTTTTTGAGCTTGGGAATTTTATAACCCTGTTTGATTAGTTGCGAGGTTTCTCTCGTGGTGGAAGAGCTGCCGATTGTAAGTTCAATTGCTTCTGATTGATCTCATTGTCTTCAACTTGATTAGGAGAGATCCGTATTTGTTTTCAGGTGGAGTTATGTTGGTACTGATGGCTTTTCCTGTTAGTGCTGAAGTGGTATTGACTTACTCTGAGCCAGAGTTGTTTCTTTTAGGTTCCAAATTAAATTTAAATCTTGTTTGTTACTTTTAGTAAAGAAAATTTTAAGTTCTGTAATTTAGTTTAAGGCTACTATAGTTTCTTGAAACATCAATATATTCAAGGCTGTAAGCTATTCATGTAAAGAGGATATCTATCACTTAAAAGATTTTTAATTTTTTGAAATAAAAGGATAAAACATCTAAGTGTATGAGTTTTTTTGGCTACAAAAAATTATAACCTACATTATTACTGTTTGAAGGTCGGTAATATATTTGTCAATAATTAACTGTCCGCGATGCTCCTTAAATTTATGCAAGCCTTCGATTTGCGTAGCTCTGTGGATTACTTCTGCACTCGTTCAGGACGCACTTCAGAACAAAAATTGTATAATTATATAACCAGGTTGTTTTACCGAAGGAGGTGAAAGTTTTTGAGTAAAGATGTGAATGGAGTAGCCAGGCCTACCCCTTAGACAATTGTAGCCTGAGTCTGATCACAAATGAATACACCTCAGATTTAGAAGTATACTGAAATAGTAAATAATTACAGGTCCTTATATATAATTGTATGTGTGTCGTGTTTGTGTGTTATATGTGACCCAGTAAACCGAAACTAGCTGAGTCTTGTATAGTACAAATAGTTTAATTGGCACATGTCGTGAACTAGTTTTATATTCTAATTGAACGCACTTTTGTGTTTGCATGATTTCACTTAATTGTCTTATCTCATGGGCAAACAATAGTTTGAACATTAACAGTGGCAATAACATAATATTCATTTTTTTAAACTTTAAAATTAATGATAGTTGCTATAAGACATATTTTTTATTATTTTATCATATACAATTTTCCAAATTTACAACTAGCTTTTACAGCTAACATAACTGTTTTGTGAAGAGCAGGTAGTATCGTAATAAATGAATAAATGCAAATATATGCTCAGTTTGAGTGGTGAATAGTAACTGTTTATTAAACTGTATGCAAATATAATCTCATTTCTGTCTATAAATCAATAAATAAAGCAACTAGGTTTAAAAAAAACTAAAGTAAAAGCAAAGAGCATATAATGCTCTTTGGTAAAAGTGAAAGCTGATGTTACAGGTTCTGTCAAATGGGAATTTGAAATAAGTACAAGCTTATTGAAACACTGTTCAGGAAATATTTAAATCTTCATAAAACAATTTTAAGTTAAATAAATTGATTTATTTCATCTTGGAACCATAATCTAGTTTATTGGCCCTCGACAGCGGCCGTAAAATTGCTTTTATAGCCCTAGGGCCTATAAAGTTGCTAAGCAGTAGGTATAACAAGCACCAACAATGTAGTATAGCAACACCAACAATCTGCATAGAAACCATAGCACAACAAAAATTTACAGCACCAGTACAACGATGACTCAGTAGTCTTGAATTTTTCCATTTTGAGAACCAAAATAAAATAAAACTTTGTATGCACCACGTGCCTAATCACAATTATAGCTCTCGGGAAATTTAAAGCTCTCTGCTTCTCATGCACTTAATACATAAATAACTATTTAGATGCAGGAATACAATCCTCATTATTTCAACAAAAAATGAATCGAGTTTTTTTTAACCATTTCTTAAAGCTTAAGCAATTCAAAACCAAATTTACACCGGCACATGCAGTCATTGGGAAAAGGCTGAAGGAACGTCCGCTGGCACGTTGGCTGGATACGGTGGAAAAAAATTGGGAACTGGTAAGTGTGCGAAACTACACGACCAGGCGCACAAACTTGCTCTGGTTATATTGAATACCTACTGAGAAGCTCACCTTAGAGGCTGGCGATAGCCCTAAAAAGGCTGCAAAGCGCCAAGGATGTATGTACAGTAGAACCCCTCTAATCCGTCACATTTGGGACTGGGGTTATGGTCGGAACGCAAAAAAGGTCGGATTATCAGATAATATAGAAACATACGGATTTACAGTATGTAAAATATTATATTATATAATTTACTATACATACATTAATACTGTTGTAACACTGTCGTAAAACCAACGAACAGTAAGCACCAAAAATTGCACAGCACAGTACAAAAAACACGCATAACGACAGAAACGATACGAGAGATGGCGGAGCACTAAAACGGACAACAATGAATCACCAACAAGTTGGGACAAGTTTGGCTCGATCACGGTCGGATCAACCTGAGTGGCGGACCAGCCGAGGGCAGACGAGAGGGGTTCTACTTGTATGTACTGCAATGACTTCTGTGCACGAGATAATTAATGTAATTAAAAATGTGTAAATAAAATAAGTCACCACACAATATTTAGTTTTACTATTTGCTATGATCAAACTGACTGATTAACTTATTTTGTTGGGTACGCCAAATTGAGAATTATTCTTATGGTAGTTTGCTCTTTATTTAATCCATTCATCTGATACAATAACTTCGCTAGCTCATTTTAAAACAGAGACATGAAAAGAAAAACTCAAATTCTCGGGTCTGAGGTTACTAAATTTGTAAGTTTAAAATTTTAACAGTACGCCACTGAAAATGTGGACTGGGGATCTAAAAAGGAGCGTACTGCGCCGTCGCTATTCTGAAATGTCAAAATCTCGCACAAGAAGTTCAAGTTACCTGTCAGCTCGCGTGTAAACTGAATCATCAAACAATTAAATGAACAGATTTTTTTACGGTAAGATTTTGAATAATTGCGCCTTCAAGTAGCGTCTTATTGTTCTATTGTTTTTCAGGCAAATCTATCATTGGCCCATTCTAAAAGGACGCTTAAAACTGCTTTTGTTTATTGGGACCTCCAACTGACGATTTATTTCGCAAATCCTGGGAAAACACCTCGCCATGCACAGGAACTTTTATGATTTTCTTGTTCTCCAGGTCGTAATTAAGGTATGATGTGATTTTCATGCCAATCGCGCAGATAAAAATTTCATAATAAACTAACCTCACATCCGTAGGAGTCGCAACCCCTTTATGGTGATCTTGGCTGAAATCTGCGCCCCCGGACTGCTCGGACTGCTGTGCTGTGTTGGGACCTGGTGTGCGGCGCTGCCGGAACAATCTTGACACCCTAGGCCTTCCCACGATGCTGCAAATTGGTTCTGCGGGAGCTGGTCTCGTAGCCGTTTCTGCCGAAGTCGCCTCGGAACGAAAAATAACTCAAGTGCGTGGAAAATCTTGCCTCCAATTGTGCTTATACACTGCAATTTGCTGATCACGATGGTGCTATTTTTATTTAAATATTTTTATGCCTTCTATTAATATTCTTTATTTAAAGTCAGAGCAAAAATCAGGCAACTTTCACCAATTTATTCAAAACAATTGCTCCTTCTTGGTCGTTTTTGACAAAACACTGTCTACAAATTTAACTTCAGGAAGTTCAACCATGTACAATTACACAACTTATAAACTAAATTAACATATTTGATAATTTAATTACAATTTCTTACATACTAAAATTATTGTCTTTTGAATTGTTCATTTCTCATCGTTTTAATGCGCCACTCACTTGATTTTATAACACTTAAATGCCCATTGTTTATCACTACACTGAATCGTTTTTTAATACACCAATATTGTCTCATTTCCTGCTATTTGAATTCCATCTAATTTCTTGCCACTGCAATCTCTTCAAATTCCCAGTCTTGTATTTGCATGTAATAAATGACGTGCCTGGCTTTTCTATGTTCTTTGCCTTATCTTTCTGGTCATTCTTATTCTCAGCTTTATTCTAAAAATGTTCATTTCCTATTCATTCCCTAATGACTTTACTTTCTACGCTTCCTTTTTTAAGCTGTGTCTAACTTGAACTTTCCGTGCCAGTTCCTAATTAATTTAGATTCGGCTTCTACTTTGTCCAAATCTATTATATTATGCTTAAAATTATATTGCTAAACCCAATACACGTAATTTGAGTTTCCATATTTCTGTGCCTATTCAAATACAATCAATGTCATTGGCCATTTATACCAGTGTTATTATGATTTGGCAATTTATGTGAATTTTCTCAGACGCCTGCATTATTACAACTCTGTGCTTTAGTGATTTGATTTGTTATTTGCTTGTACTGCAATCAGAGCTGATTCGAGGGCTAAATACCAGTGCAGTACATGCAATCCTGTGCTCAATACAGAGCGGCCTTGAACGAGCTGCACAGGTTCATGCTATATAATAATATATAATAATATCTTTATTCTTTCACAAATAAATACATGGAAAATAATATCAGTGATATCTTAGGTCGTTCAGGTAGCAAGTGCTTGTACTACACATTATATTCCATGTCGGGGAAAAGCTTTTGAGCTGCACTTGGTGCACCTAGTGATGCAACCATAAAAAAAACCGTTCGTTTTAAAAAAAAAAAACCTGTTTTATTTGCAAAAAAAACCGAGCAGTCTGGTTTTTTTTAAATAGGTTTTTTTTTCAGAATGAAAGTGTAGTGAATAACAAGTAATATTCTTTGGAAAAACAAAAAACAGATATTTCTAAATAAAAATAATACATTTCATAGGTAAAGTGCATTATAGAATTTATAATAACAAAAAAAACAAATATTTGTAAAGAAAAATAATGTATTACATTTCATAGCCAAAGTGGATGTAGAAATTATAATAATGCAGAAATTACTCACTAACAGACATGGCTGACTCCTCAACTGATTCGGAGTCAGTATCCATGCAGTTTACGTCGCCCATGTCACTGTCTTATGACTTTGATGAATCGCTAATATTTAACATAACTTGATTCGTCGATCAGCTCCACAGTTTTAGAGCTAGGTCCAGCTTAAGACAACTTCCAACAGTGGGAGTGGGGCTGGGGTGCTCACATAGGTGCATGCATACGCTTTGCTGCTCTGTGAGTAATACGTAATACGAGTAGGCAGTAGGTATAAAATGTTACTTTTGTTTAATAAACATTTGTCTAGTCTGTGCTGTAGTTTTCTTGAACTTTAAAGGGCATGTAAAATCAAAATAAGTTTAAATTTTGTGTTTTGTTTACCTGCTGCCAACCATATCTACCAAAACGTGCCGCCAGTCACAAAAAAGAATAAAAAACAAAAAGAAAACAAAAAAAACAGTTTTTTGTAGTTTTTTTCAAGGTTTTTTATTCGATTTAAAAAAAACGCGTTTTTTTACATCACTAGGTGCACCTTTATAATTGGCTACAGCTGCACATCACCACTTATTCGGGAAAGAGGTCGTTTACATGTGCAATGTATGTGTAGAAAACTTCCTATAATTGAGGTTTTTTGAAGCACTTGATGGTAATGCCTGCTCAGAAATCGAAGACTTTCTATCAATCGTAGTTGTGGCAGTTGAGTTTTAAAGAGTATTAGATGTTAAATTAAATGAAGCGTACGCAACGAGTTCTGAACAAAGACTAACTTTACTATAACATAATGAGTACTAGTTTTACATACATTCATAGATGGCAGTGAAGCCGCACTTAGTTAATATAATTATTTCAATATATTCTAACATTAGAAGCTGGTAGCATGCGGTTAAAATTGGCCGAGATTATGCAAAATAAACATACAGACTGTTTGTTGCAAGTATTACTTGAACTGAAATAAATTTGACAGAAACTATTAAAAAACCAAGCGACTCCGGACAAGAAACTTTATGTCTAATATGTCGAGAAATATTAGACTATGCAAATTAGATTTATTTAATATAGGACACATTTAAGTACATTTACAGTAAAAAACTTTTCCAATTAATTGGCACTTACATATTTCTATATTGTGTACCAACAACGTAGTTCTATTTATTTAATTTTTTTGCCCACAATTAGAATTTTTCCTACATTATGGCAATATTTGTTATGCTTTAGCTGTTACGTTTTACTTCTCTGATACTATTTAGTTTTTAACAAATTCTTTTTTAAGATGAATTTATGTGCCTTTTAATATAAATTATTAATTATTAGTTTTATTAAATATTTCTAGCTCCAGCAGAAACAATTACTCTTAAAAACAGGTTGAGTTCATGCATTATAAAGATTGTTATTACACTTGAAAAGTCGTTTTGTTCAATGAAAGCATACTTCAAAAATCATATGACATTTTCTATAATTGTCAATGTCATATAAAACTATAAAAGTGGAAAATTATTCAAAAGCTTACCTATTTGTTACAATTATTATCATTTGATAAATATAAAAATACAGTGAGCGCCAAAAAGCATTGGTCACTTTCAATTTGTAATAACAATTTATTTGCTTAAATTACACAGTTAATCAAAACTATTTCTTAAAGACTAAGAATGGGAGATTCACTTATGAAAAATTCTGTCGGTTAAATGACTCCCCTCTTGTTGAATGCACTCTTTTAAACGGCGGCCGAAATCTCTCATCACATGTTGCCGCATATCCTGCAGTATAGCTTCAATATTTTCTCGAATAAACATTTTAAGCTTTTCCAGATTTCTTATCTTTCTTGTAAATACTCTGCTCTTCAAGTAATCCCAAAGAAAAAAGTCAGGAGTAGTTATGTTCTGCGATCTCGAAGGCCAAGGAGGGTCACCATAGCAAGAAATCAGTTTATTTGGCAACGATTGTCGTAGGAGATTCGTATTATTTCTTGCGGTGTAATTGGTAGCACCGTCCTGTTGAAACCAAAATTCATTTACTATCTCCTCTTCCATTTGCGATAAAAAGATATTTGAAGCATGTAATGTCTTTGAGATGTAACCGTTACCGTTTCACAAATTTCCTCGAAAAAATGAGCCCCGAAAACCTTTGACTATGAAACAGCACACCAACTGTTACTTTCGGAAGATGTCAAACATTGAAACAAAACTCCCAAGTTTTCTATTTATGAAGAAATTATCATTGATTCCATAGGTGAAGCGTATGGGTTTTTATTAGGTATTGAAACTGACCAATGCTTTTTGGCGCTCACTGTATAAGTAGTTCCTTTTTAATTACTTTATTCACCTTATTATAATGTTTACCTTTTAGCTCTGTCACAAATACCTGAAGTTGCAGCTTTTCCAGTCACTTCAACCAGCTCCTTCACTTAACTATGTGGATTCCATCCGCTCACAGATGCTCTGGGCACAGACCTCAACTCAATACAGCAAACTCCCGTCAAACAGCAAAAACCTTCTTTTCCACTGCACGTCAACCCAAGTATACTTGTAATCAATTACCAGTAACAGTAACTGCAATACCTTTTTCTCAAATCTCACAAGATGTTTGCAACCTCCTACAAGATGCTCGAAGACGTCCACCACCAGTGACAGAAAACGCCTCCTATCCAAGTCACAAGATGTTTCCTTCTATAAGAAGCTTGACGATATCCACTACTAGTGACTGATATACTTTTATCCAATTCACATAATGTTTCCTTCAGTAAGAAGCTCGACGATGTCCACTACTAGTAAATGAAATACCTTTTATCCAATTCACATGATGTAGCCAACGAACAATAAACTTGATGTTGCACCCCATTCCAGACAAGACTATTTAATAGATTACTGCAGTTTAACTTCTTATGGTTCTTCTACTATACACTTCATTCTTAATTTATCCATATTCCATTCATTTTAAAAATTAACTTCTTTTTCATCCCGTCAATTTATTATTACTTACTCCCTTTCATATACCAACTGGATTAACAAATCATTTCGTAAAAGGGATTTATTATTTCAAAATTTTTACTTTTAACAAATATGGTTTACATGTTTCGAATCTAAATTCTTTGTTATTATTTTATATCAATTAAGCTTACCATAGTAATATCTTTCATGCAATTTTTAATATTTTAACACTGCTAAATAATATACTACTAATATATTTATTTATACCTGACATATTAAATGATTTCTTAAAATAATTATTCGACATTAACTTTCCACTTTAATTCTAGCAATATTTACTTAAATCATATGTTAGAACCTTTCTGTTTCTTAATTTGAATTGTTCGACTGAATTTAAATTCAAATCCGTTATTTTACTAAATACACATGTGAATAATTCATCTTTGTATTTTTAATAATGAAATATTTTAATCATTTTATACATAATATCAAACCTATAAACTATTTTTCCCAAATAAATTAGCAGTTTTACCTATATGCAACCATTACAATATATATTATCTGACCTCTTTGCAAATTAAGGGAGTTATATTTTCCATATCTTAAGTTCCACAGAGTGCTGTCTGCCCCCCCCCCCCCTTCCCCTGGCAATAAGAAGTTAAATAAATTTTAAGAATGATGTTTACTAATCTATTTAAACCCAGCAACAACCCACTCAAGCTTTCTAAATTTTCTGGTTTTATTATTTGTTTTGGATTCGAAAAAACGTTATGGCATAAATACCGTAAGAACGATTTCAGTAGTTTTTCTTTTTTAATTTTGCAGTAAATTTTTTTGGTAAGAAACAATAAATGGCATTAGTAAGAAGATATATTTTCGGACACTTACATAGTGGCCATGTAACAAAAAATTATATTTTTGATGGTTTATTTACAAATTTTTGATGTTTCAAATTACACAGCAATTTTGCCTTTTTGGAACGATCTGAATTTTATCATTAAAAAATGTTCCAAAACATATTTATCCCAAATAGGCAGCAATATAATCACAATTTATATTAAAAAAATTAAGCAATTCTGTTATGCAAGCCTTTTTACAGGCATAAAAAGTTTTAGGTATGTTATTTTATATAAAGGAAACGGTGTTTATATACATTCGTTCTTTATTTATGAAAATATAAAAATAAATTTTGAAAAGCAACAAGACTGTTTTAAACAAAATTGAAAATATGTTTTAATATATTTCAAACAATAGAAAAAAAGTAAAACTATGCATAATAACTTGGTAATAATCTATTTAAAATAATAGCAACACAAATACCGGGTGACCATAAATGGTTGTGATTATTTTTCTTAGGTTGGCACTGTTTATGTTGGTGGTACTGTAAGTCTATGTCAAATTTGAGGTTAGCAGGTTAGGTTTTGCGTCAGTTTTGACACAGACTTACAGTGCCACCAATAGCTGCGTTCGGAAAGGTACCTCTGACAGCTCTGTTTCCTCGAAATCATTTGCAAAAAGAAATCGATAATAGCCATCGGCGCGGGTGGAACTGAGATGAATGAACGATCTCGAGGAAACAGAGCTGTTAGAGGTACCTTTCCGAACGCAGTAAATATAAACGGTACCAACCTAAGAAAATATCAATCATTTATTGTCAGCCGGTATAATACTGCATAAAAAAACAATATTAAAAATATAGCCTTATAATTAATACATCTTTCCCGTTCTCCTGTATGGCGTGGAATCCTGGACGGTGACAGAAGCCTCAAACAAAAGATTGGAAGCCTTTGAGATGTGGCTGTATAGACGCATTTTGCGAATATCATGGACCCAACATGTCACTAACAAAAGGGTATTAGAACAACTAGGTAAATCTATGGAAATTATGAAAGCAGTTAAACAAAGAAAGTTCGAATACCTAGGCCACATTATGAGGAATGAACAGAGATATAGACTACTACAGTTAGTTCTACAGGGGAAAATGGAAGGGAAGAGGGGCCCGGGAAGAAGGCGCATATCCTGGCTCAAAAACCTAAGAACGTGGTTCTCGACAACAACAACTGGACTTTTCCGAGCAGCTACGAATAAAGTTATGATAGCTAGAATGATAGCCAACATCCGGTAACGGATTGGCACGTGAAGAAGAAGATAATTAATACAATAACTCAACAAAAAGTATGGCGGCTTCGAGAGATAACAGGTCTTTGAGGGCATTTTCAGGCGTTCCAAATTACTCTGCAAATGTTAGTGTTGATATAATTTAGCTGCTCCACCCGTTACTATCAAATGTAAAAAAATCTGATGTGATACACTCACACAACTTCCTTTTACAGTGATATTATAATTAGCCAAAAATTTGATTTTTAATTATTAAGCATTTGTCAAAATTTTCAAAAATTGCAAATTCTACAAAAACGGTACAAAATAGAGAGTTAGTTGAAGAGACAACTTTTTTCTAGAATTTTAAGCTGAATTCAAAAATGTAATAATATACCGGGTGTTGTATTTAAAATAAGAGTTAATAAAAAAAATAGAAAAAAAAACAAAAGAACCCCATTTTAGAAGTATTCAACTGGAAAATCACCTATCTCACATCAATTTTTTTCTGAGTGTGGGCGCCTAGGTGTTCGCACGTATTTCATATGTGCTCCTCATAACTTATTTAATACATTATAGTTACGTTAATCAGCTAAAATTATATGGTGCCGGTGTTTGTCGCGTGTCGAACAATCTTCTTGCAAAGTGTTAACGAACGTTTGTGCAGCTCTGATAACTGAAATGCCGCACTGTGCTGTATGCAGCGCCCGTTGCGGTAGATACGACGATAACATTGAATGTACTCGGTGTAAGAACCATTTCCACATTAAATGTGTTGATATGGATCTATCCAGTTTGGAATTCTTGAAGAAATCAAATAAACTAAAGGACTGGAACTGCAAAGGTTGTAACGGCGAGGTCAGCGGTGAACTATCTCAAAGCAAGATGCCCGATATAAATACAAATACAGTAAACATTCCAAATGCCGACGAAGTGGTTGACAATTTAACTGATACTTCTAAAATATAACTCTCGCAGATGTCATGAATGAATTAAAATTTATTCGTGTTGCACTACTGAATACAGAACAGTCGATTGATGCCCTCAACAAAAAATTCAACGATTGCAGTGGATTATTTTTCCCACAAAGTGGTCGAATACGAAGAGAAAATTCGCAAACTGAACTTTAAAAAAGTTGATGAATTGGAAAAAAAATGCATCGGTGAAGAACGAATTGATACAACTTAGAAGTAAGTTCGATGAATTGGACCAGTACAGTCGTATATATAACATCGAAATCCAAGGTATACCCGAGGCAACAAATGAAAATTTACTTGAAGTTCTACTAAACATTGGCAAATTATTAAACTACCCCATCGCACGATCTGATATCGACGCAGTTCATCGAATCCAACCAATCAATAAAACTCTTCAACCCAAAGCAATAGTGGCAAAATTTTTTTCTCGTGAAAAAAAGCATGACTTTTTGAGTGCGTATAAAGGGTATAAATATATATGGGTTCGCAACTTCAAAATACTTGTGAGAAAGGCCGACGGTGCAAAAGTCTTCCAAGTAAGTTCCTCCTCTGATTTGTCAAAGATAAACTAACAAACGAGTTTTAATTTACTTGTCCTGCTACATTATCTTGTTTTAATTATGGTTTATGGAGACATCTTTTAACGTTGCACACATTAATGCGCGTTCGTTAATTGGTCATATTATTGATTTTAGAAATTACGTTTTGTATTCTAATTTTGATGTATTAGCTGTAAGTGAAACTTGGCTCACATGTCTTGTTTCTGACAATGATATTGCAATTCAAGGTTATAACATTATCAGAGCCGACAGAACTCGTTGTCGGGGAGGCGGAATGTGACTGTATATCAAAAATACTATTGATTATGTTCGGCTTAATTTTAATCACACAGATACATTTGAGCAACTCTGGGTTCAACGAAAAATTAATAAAAAAGTAATCAATATAGGAGTTATATATAGGCCACCTAACACTGACTGCAAATTGTTTTTAGATGAATTTGAAGACGTTTTATCAAATATCATTGCTCAATTCGACTCCATTATATGCATGGGCGATTTTAACATAGATATACTTCAAATAAACAGTAACAGCGTATTGTTCGACCAAGTGCTTCAGAGTTTTGGCCTAACCCAACTCATTGTCGAACCAACACGTGTCAGCTCCACGACTTTTTCATTGATAGATTTAATTCTCGTCAGTGACGATGTTGACGTCAAAAAATCAGGAATTTTAAGTTCTCTTTCAATCTCTGATCATTTTTTAACTTTCCTAAGCGTGGCTGGGGAGAAGGGTATGAAGGCTTCACGGATTGAGCACATCTGTCGAAATTTCAAACATTTTAACTATGAAGCTTTTCTAGGTGACTTGCAGGCCATACCGTGGTTTGAAATATTTGATATTGACAATATTGATCACAACATTTCTTTTTTGAACAATAATTTACTAAATTTATTTTAATTTTCATGCTCCTATTGTGACTGTAAAATTTTCAAAACCTAAGCAACCCTGGATTACTGACAACATCAAACTTATGATCAAATTAGGAAAAATGCCCTCAAGGAGTACAAAAAATATAAAACTGTACCCAAGTGGGTATATTATAAATCGCTAAGGAATTTGGTCACTTCTTCTATTCGCAGAGAGTAAAGTGCATATTTGGAGTATTCGTACACTAATGATAATGTAAAAGATATTTGGAAAAAAATGGTAAATTTAAACATATATAATAAAAAGAAAAATGACCCTACCAATCTCCCTCCTAACTTACAAAATCCTGATCAAATGAACAACTTTTTTATTAAATCTGCAGAGTCAGAATCCTCCAGATCCAGCATTACTGCGTTTCTATGTTGATAATCTAAGGGACAATATAAATGAGGCCTTTAAGTTGTCTACAGTTGCTGAGAGGGAAGTAGACCGAATTTTAAAATCAATTAAATCTAAGTCTCAAGGTGCTGATATGATCAATATTACTATGTTGAATTACTGCATGCCCCATTTGCTACCCTACATCACACACATAATAAATTCTTGCATTACTACTGCCTCTTTTACGAATATCTGGAAAGTAGCGCTTATTATACCTATCCCTAAGACACAGGCGCCCAAGGAATATAAAGATGTACGCCCTATAAGTATTCTTCCCACTTTGTCTAAAATTTTAGAAAAAATTATTGATTCACAATTGCGCAGCCACTTAACAAAATATAATATTGTTCCTAAGTTTCAATCGGGTTTTAGAAAAGATTATAGTTGTACCACTGCTTTGCTGAATGTCACTGACGACATTTTTAAAGCCATTGATAATAACAAGCTCACAGCACTTGCACTAATTGACTTTAGCAAAGCATTTGATCACTTAAATCATGAACTTTTACTAGCAGTTTTACACTACATTGGATTGGACTCTAACACTGTTGCATTTTTTTGTTCATATCTAACTAATCGTTTTCAACAAGTAATTCTTAACAATCAAGTATCCTCTACTCTTGTAATTAAATCCGCCGTTCCACAAGGTTCAATATTAGGTCCTCTGCTCTTTTCAGTATACACGAGTAATTTCTTTCCTTCTTTTAAAAAATGTCTCTTCACAATATCACTTTTACGCAGACGATACACAGCTGTATATCTCATTTTCTGCTGATGAAGTAAACAGTGCAATTTCTCAACTTAACAGAGATCTAGCAACTTTAGTAGAAATATCAACAAAACATTGTTTAAAAATTAATGCAACTAAATCAACTTGCTTACTTTCTGGGAAACTAAACCGAGAACTGAAATTCAGAATTCAGTTCAAATTTACATAGACAACAAACACGTACCATTTGTTAATTCCGCTAGAAATTTAGGTCTCATAATCGATAGTAATTTAAGATATAAAGAACATGTCACAAAACTAATTCAAAGTGCTTATTGTAAACTGAAAATCCTTTATAACAGTAAAAACCTACTTAATAGAAAACTTAAACTCATGCTATGTGAATCTCTTGTATTATCGACCTTTAATTTTGGTGATGTTGTTTATGGTAGTTGCTTAGACAGTGTAGATATTCGTAGAATTCAGAAAGTACAAAATGCTTGCCTAAGATTCATTTATGGTATCAAACGTAGACAGAATATTTCTCATACACTAATCAGAGCTAAGGGGTTAAACATGTCTAATAGACGTTTAGCTCATTCCTTATGTTTATATTACAAAATCATTAACAACAAAATACCACCATATCTATATGATCTTTTGACTTTTCGCACGGATGTTCATAATCTTAATATACGATCTCGTGGCCTACTTACACCTCCCCTTCACAGGTACGAAATTTTTAAGCGTTCATTTTCCTACAACATATACAAATTATTCAATTCGTTGCCTATATAATATAAATCATTTTCGTTCACAAAATTTAAAAAGAACATCCTAACTTACTTATTTAATATTCAATCAAACTCTGATTGAGCTACAGGTATTGCAATTTTTCTACATGAGTTTTTGTTGAGCGTCAGCATCGACATGGCTATATATATTTAGTTTTTTAGTTTTTAAGCCAGGTCCACATGGTAGATCAGCTGTTCGTGTGTTTGTACGAACATGCTAAATGTGGACATTTTAACCATCGCCAAATAATCAAGTATCTGTACGAATTTCTAATTTGCTTTCTAGGTGTGGTTAATAAATACAATTATTATTATTATTATTATTAATACACATTAAAAATGTAATAAAAATATAAAGTTTGAAAAAATCGTTAGCCGCTTTTGAAAAAAATCGAAAAAATTGAAAAATTGCAAGAGTAAACACCTACTTCCGGTTATGTGATTTTCTTCAAAAGCTTGGTGTCTCATCTACATAGTACATAAAACTTATATATGAAGTTTCAATGCCATACCTCTTTTCGTTTTTGAGATATTCTGTTCACACACAGCCACACAGACAGACAGACCAATGAAAACAAATATGTTTTTTGGGATCAGGGGACTCTGAAACGTGAAGATCTGTTGAAAATCAATTTAATTTTTGGGGTGAATCCAATACTTCCTTTATCGTAAAAAGATGTAAAAAAAGTAAACAAAGAAATTTGTTGTTGAGGTTATGTACTAAATAACTTCAGATAAAGAATTTTCATAATTTATATAATCACCTCAAGCGCCAGCGTGGCTCTGATGGTTAGAGCATCGGACTGCGGCGCGGAAGTCTGGAGTTCAAATCCCAGACCGATGCCTGGCGGGCGGCCTACCCAGTCGCTTTAAATAATTGGGAACCTGCGTTCGAAAGAACAAGGGGTAATAATGCGGTTGTCTAATGCGTGGTGCTCACCACATCACCACGTGTCATGAATTTGACACGCGACAGCCGGGTGTGAGAGCGAGGATACGGAAGCTCTAACCTTCCGCCTTGCAGGCCAAGCTCCTTCATGGGGTGTTAGTGCCTCCCCATTATTATATATAATCACCTCACTAGAGGGGAGACTTTTCGAGATATTCAAAAATAACAAAAACTTATCTTGATTTAGACCTCTAATAATTGGGGCTAAACTAAATTAAATTAATATCACCAAATGTAAACATTTGTTAGTGAATTTTGTTTTGTGGTTACGTGCACGAACCAACCTGTTATCGGAATTAGTGGTATGGCGGAAAATTCAAAAAAGTTACCTATTGTTCCAAATAGGCAGGCATGTTTCAAATAGCCCCGTCTTACGGTACGGTAGGATAGATGACTAATAAAAAATAATATACAAGATAAAACATTAGTGCAAAAATACAATACAATTTAGTTTTGATAATAGTACTTTGAAAATAGTTTTTTGTCTGAATATTATTTTTTCCAGTTAATTGTGTACCATTTTTCTTTAATTCTTAATAAAGAAAGATAATAGCAATTATTTCAAATGCAGGTAAGTAAATGAGCCTGAAATTCGAGTGGCTCGCTAACGATTTGCTGGGCACATATATTGCTACCTAGGCTTGTCTATTTCGCACTGATGGTGACTTACCAATTGGATGTTTGCATTGCCTGAAGAGTGCAACTTATCATTTTGAAGAGTATGATCCATCATTTTATGTTTAATATTAGTAGTGTCTTATGTAGGAAAGATAATTTTATGGTAATGGAGAGTTGAAACGACTCTGACCACTTGAATTTTTCGTCAGTTGGAAACCCAAAATATTATGTATGATAAAGAGGAGAGGATATTGATGTTTTCATAAAAGTATTTATTTAAACCATAAAAATTGAAAATTGTCACTCAAAAATGTATAAATGGAAACCAACTGATGTGTTAAAAACAAAGGTATTTCTCTTCGAATAATAGTTTTTACCGCCAACTTCGTTAAGTCACGAGAAGGAATCTATATGCTTTTCATGAACGGAGAGATAATTATTGATATGCTACTTAATATATAGCTTTATAACAGCATAAAAAACAAGCAAAATAGCTTTATGCGTAAAAGTAATGTTTGCAAATTCAGGTCTTCATAGAAATAGATATTGACAATGGTTGGTTGGGGGGCCTGGCACTCCCCAGCCAAAAATTCTAGTTAAGCCAATGCTTAAGCTACCTATTTAAAAGGTTTCTTTATAAGCAAGCATAAAACCTTGAGTATTAGAAGATATTGGTGCTGGTAAGGTAGCAAGAATTCTTGAAGCTTTGTTTATGTTGCGATAACTGTCGCCAGGCGCATTGGCCATTTGTTGATGCAGCTGAACGGAATTGTAGATAAGAAGAGCTGTTGTAATTGCTCACAATAAATTAATTGTTATGACTCATGCATTCTTGCCAAGAGTACGGTAGGAGGGGCGGTTCCAAGCGTCCTTTTGTCTTGAACAGTGGTTCGAGCACAACGTGTTTCGTCTATACAGTAACAAGCACAATGAAGAGGTAAAAACTAGAATATAGTAGATTTATAACAATTTTTAATTGCTTCTGTGTTATTGCTGGAATTTGAGGACGATTTTAGTTTAGAAGTTATCATTTTTAAGAATACGATGTTAATTATCTGTAACCTCTTTTTATTTTATATGAATCATAGAAAATTTTTTTTTGTTCTTTTGTGTTTTTACTGCCATATGGGGAATTTTTACAATAAAACGTGAGATTTATTGCGGTCTTAGGATTCCCAGCATGGTGTTCATAATAAACATTTGCTTGTATACGGGTGGATGTCACATTTGAAAGCTTCAGGTAGAATTATTTCTTTATAGATCAATTGAAATTTGTAAAAAATTAGAGGTTTTAATAGTTATTTTTGATTCTAGATTGCGAAATGCTACTTTTGCATTCGAGAATGAGTTTTTTTTACGAGCATTGCTAGCAAAAAACATTCGAGAATGCAAAAGAATTTCTCAATCGAGTATCAAACAACGTTCTTTCGAAAACTGCACAGCTCCACATTAGCGGAAACTCAAACAAAATTTTGTCTACATTGTGACCTCTTCTTTAATCAAAACTTGCTGAACGTGAAAGTCTTTTTTGTTCTAGATTCTAAAAGACTTTTATTTTATCCTATTATGTTATTATGACAATAACTCCTTAGCAACGAGTTGCGTTAAGATGCATTTAACATCACCAGTGTCGTTAAGAAAAATAACATAACGATACTTTATTAGCATTTAATCACATCTTGACAGCACTGAAGTGTATTGTCAGTCTATGTCAAATTCAATGTTAGTAAGTTACGTTTTGTTTGCTATTTGACACGAACTGACGCAAAACTTAACCTGAAAATCTCAAATTTAACATAACCTGACAGTGCTACCAACAATACAGTATTGAGTTTTTATCTTACTAGTGACACCACCACTCGCTGTTGTAAGTGTCATTAATAACCATTTCTCCTATTTTTGAAAAGATTAGTATTTTAGGATATAAATAAAATGTGTTATGATATACGTAACATTATCTGCTTTCTACATTACTAGAGAATTTTAATTACTATTACATCCAGTGAACAAAAAACAGTCACTTTGACAACCGATTTAGGTCATGTAAATGTCAATTTTTTTTATCAGTTTTCGAAAAAAATGTTTTTTAAGTTTCTTGCAATATTCATTTGTAAATATCTGTGGAACTAAAGTGTTGATTTTATCATACTTGGTAGATTTATACAGCTGTTTGAATAGTTCTATTTAGTGTATGATTTATTACTGAGTTTTACCTACAACACCTTATAGGTACAAATAGTTAAATTGTAGAGGTCTGTATATCGGAAATAAAAACAACGTCTCTATAAACTATTTTATATTTGTATTACAGTTTGGTTTTTATTTACTTTAACAGAGCGACAAAGTGTAGCCGAATTTCTACTAATAATAAATCCAAATAGTCCATTTTGGTAATAGTTGAGTTAGGTAAGAGTTCAGCTTAGCAACCAGGTAGAAATGGGTGCGAATGTGGGTAGTCTGTTTGGATGTGAGGAAGTGTAAATGTAAGTCACATGCAACCTATTACTTGCATTGCACTTCCCCTTCCTCAGCACCGAAAGCTGAAAGGGACTAAATCAGCTTAGTTGGAATTTTCCCATTTAATTTTAATTGTCATTCTTTGAATTCTCAATTTATAAAACATTTAGTGTTTGAGTAATTCTTAAACGTAGCTAGCTTGTTAATGTTTAAAAAATAAATTGTTTTTTATTTGCAGCGATATGGCAGAAGCGACTCAAAGTAGTTTGACTAGATTTTATCGACCCTTGCTCATCATGAGGTTTCAATTATTCAAGATTTTGTATTCTCAGGTAAGTTTTTATATCAAAAATATGTAGTTTCAGTTAGATTTTTGAATAAAAATTATTGATTTATTTATCAACTTGAAGTTTTAAAAAATGTTCACAAGGCATAAAGTACATTTTTTTTTCTATAATTTTTAAGGTCAACTTTCTAGGGGAGAAGTTGCATTCCTGTAGGGTCCCTAGTTTTAATAATGTTGGTACATAGATTTTTAGTTCTTACAATATTTGAAAATAAACATAATAAATGTTTGCAAAATTAAAGGTAATTGTAATTAGAGACAAATTGAAAGAATGATACATTTTGACATTCAAAATTGACACATAACCATAATTTTGAAAAAGTTCTACCAACACGTTATATTTCGGTAACGGGAATGAATGTAATGTTACCAGTTAGCAGCAGTATTTCCCATCTCTAGTTTAGGTGGACTGAGAGGTGGCATTTTAAATTTGACTCAAGACACTAATGGAGTCCTCAGTGTTCAAATAATTTCAACAAAATGAAAAACATTTATTTAAAGTTTTAAAAAGAACTTTAATATTTATAACCATTGCGATTCACTGAAATAATTCTAATGTAAAATATTATTTTCAGCTTTAAATAATTTGGAGTCACAATTTTCTTCTGCTGCTTGGTTCCACTGCTTTATGGGACTTACAGCGCATCCACATTTACTGCTGCCAATGTTAACTCCAGCGTAGGACAAATAACTTTCTCAGCTGCCAATTTATTCAGTAGGTAATCTGCTGTTGCTGCACTAAGCCTCCACTTATCTCAACATGTTTAAGTTTAGTAACAACAAAATCTGTTTCTTTCTAGAAAATGATTGTAATTAAACAACACTAAACCAGATTAAGCTCTTACGGCTTCAGCACAAAACGGAAAACCCATCAGTACGAGCATACTTCCAGCTCAAAACAAGTGCTGTTCATAATCAAGTTAAGGATAAGAGCAATCAGAATCTTGGCCTGCTCATCAGCAACACTTCTCCGACTAGAGAAACCTCGCTCCAGATCGGACAGGTAGAATTCTAAACTTTCAAAGGCCAGAAACGGCTTTTACCATAACCATTTGCAAAAGGCTTGGCATGTTGCTAGCTCTCACGGGACATATCACAATACGAAGAAGAAACAAGAGAACTGGAAATTCCTAAACGGGCCGACGTTTCGGCCCCTTTCGCTATACTGCTTCTCTTGTTTCAACTTCCCTATTGGGTTATGTTTTAGTGAAATCTTTCATTGTACCAGCACCTTTGCAATCATAATGGTAGTAGCAGTATAGGTATGGCTTTTTTTGAGCTTGGAAATTTTATAACCCTGTCTGATGAGTTGCGAGGTTTCTCTAGTAGTCGAAGTGCTGCCGATTGGGCAGTTCAATAGGTTCTGGTTGATCTCATCGCCCTTAACTAGATTAGGGGAGATCCGTATTTGTATTGGGCTGAAACTATGTTGGTACCGATGGCTTTTCCTGTTAGTGCTGAAGTGGTATTGGCTTACTCTGAGCCAGAGTTGTTTTTTTGGATTCCAAATTAAATTTAAATCTTGTTTGTTACTTTTAGTAAAGAAAATTCTAACCTGTGTAATTTAGGTTAAGGCTACTATAGTTTCTCAAGACATCAATGTAATCAACGCTGTAAGCTTTCCATGTAAATTTATCACTTAAATGTTTAAAATAAAAGGATAAAATATACTATGAGCCTTTTTATCTACAAAAAATAAATTATCCGAGTCAATTATACGTAATATGTGAATGAGTTATATTGTCGGATTAAAACAAAATCTTAATTTTATACTGCCTGAGTGCAGGGGCGTCTCAAGCTTACCTGCTGCCAGGGTGCAAAGTCTCATATGCCGCCCACTCTGAGTTGTGGCTGAATGAATTGAGTGAAGCTAAATAGAGATGCGTTCTTAATGTAAACCAAATACTTTTCTTTATATTAATCTCACAATTTGATAACATTAATATATCAATTACAATATTGAAAGTAACATTTATTACTTTTCAAAAATCAAAATCAATGTTTCTTTATTTTCTTATTGCAAATTTTTTTATAGTATTATTTATATCGATACCAGTGTCATTTTCAATAGTAGGTACACATTATATCTAGATTTGATAGCCTTTCTTGTGTCCTAATTGATCTTAAATAAATTTTAACTTGGAAAATGATCTTTCACCCTCAGCAACAGTGAAAGGTAATGCTTAAAGCAATCGATACATTTGGGAATGTGTTAGGTAATTAAATTATTTTTATAAATACAAGATGCGTTAGATTAATAATCAACCTAGCCATGAAAATAAATAAATGTTGTACCACACGTCTCTTGTTTATTAAATTGTCACTTATAATACCATGAGTAGTCAAAGTTATGTCGAATATTTTTGCTGTGGTATCACGAATGTCCACTGCGCTTAGGTTCGATTAAGACGAGTGCGCTAGCACGAGTCTTAATCCCAAGCGCAATGGGCATGAGTGATACCACCGTAAAAATATTCCACTTAACTTTGACTAAGAATGGCATTCGAGGGACTATTCAATGAACCAAACTACTTTTTCGAATTAGTTTTCAGTAAATCTAGCAACAAACTACGCAATTTCTATAGTAACAGAACACTAATATTGACTTTTTCTAATAAAAATCACACTCGTTTAAAATATTCACTATACCACTAGTGAAAATTGTCGATTATTTTCACTAGTGAAAATTGTCAATATAGTTCATTTTTATTGGCTCAAAGATGTCAAATTTTGTATTTTTATTGGACAGTTTTTGATAGATGACAAGTGAGTTGAATAGTCATTAAATATTAGTTTAGTTAAATTAAGATACCGAAGTGCAACAAAATGTTTAACTTTAGAAGGCCACAGACCGAAAATTATACATGAAAGGGTGCTGGCAGTGTATAGTAAGAATGAGCCAAGCTTGTATAAAATGAAATACTGATAAAAACAGCCCAGTGCGGGCCGTGAATCAAGAGAAGACGACAGCGTCTGCAGACAAGCTTATAGTGATGGTTTTTTGAGACCACCCGACAGTTCTTTCAATTAATTAAATGGAGAAAAGCAAAATAATCACCGTCAGTGCCTATTCTATCAAACTTGAGAAACTGCATCGCGCTATAATGCAAAAGCGTAAAAATTTGTTGAAGAAAAGGGTTCTGACTCTTCACGACAATGCAAGACTGCACGTGGTCCAAATTGTTTAAGCTTTAATGCAAAAACAGAATTCTTTGAACCAGATCATCCAACGTATAACTATGACATGGCCTCCTGTGACTATTAATTATTCAGAAACTTAAAAGAAAAACCTTCGAGGTTGCTGGTTTTCTTGTGATACAACTTCAGCGGGCTGTTAGCAACTATTTTGAGGAACAGGAAAACGACTTCTATTCTAAGGAAGTATTGCAACTCCCGAAACGTGGAAAAAGTGTGTGGAGTTAAATGGTGCATAGATTGAAAGATAAAAATAATTAGCGGTCTTTTTCTCCTGCCGTAGGTATATTAAAACATCGGCAGTGGATGCAGTAAATTTTAGGTAGGTTGATAAATCGACTGCAGTTGTGTCCAAATGATTAGTTATAAAATCTGTTAATTTAGTTTGCTTGGCCTGACGTCACACTTTCAAATTTGAAAAAACCACATAGGTATATTAAACAAGATACAGCCATGCGGCGACATAGTTCAAAATGAAGTACCTTCTATTGCGGTCATTCTTAGTGATTGAATTACGTATAGCGCTATCCTTTAGAGAGGTACCATTGCTTGCATAGAAAAATGTGTTGGTGGCACTGTAAGTCTATGTCAAATTCGAGGTTACCAGGTTAGGTTTTGCGTCAGTTTGTGTCAAAACTGATATAAAAGAGTTTACGCACCGATGGAAGGATAAATCTTCATAAAAAGGACTATAGGAAATAGAATACATAATACAAGTCTTCATTTTGATTATAAATATTAATTGAGCTCTTTATTATTTCAATAAACTACATAAATTACGAGTTTGGAGTAATTTGAAATTTGAATGACACTTCAAAACAAAGCACTCGAAATTCGTGCGACTTACGGCTAACTAGTAAAAAGAAATAACAAATACATTAAATGCGTGGCAGAATGAAATGGAAAGATGTACCGAATCCTTTGATATGTTTTCTAAGCACGAACATACGTTTACCGCGCATGGCTGTATCTTGTTTAATATATCTATGAAAAACCAGTGATGCTGCTGCCCCCCAAGGTTTGTAAATATAGTTTATTTACTAGCAACACGATATTGTTCATTTTCATTATAGATACAAAATATGAAAAGCTACTCATAACTCCCTAGGGCGACGCGTTTGCCCGACTCTTATCTACACTAAATTTCCAACAAGAATGCAGTAGATGGCGCTCTAAACTCAAACTCAGTTTTACAGCAGGAAATATAAATGTAATAAAATCCTTATTAGAACGTCTATGAATCTTCTTTAAACTATACTTCTCGTCAGAGTCCACTATTTATCGGTTTTCCTTTTATATTTTTAGGAAGAACCACATTGAACGTTAAATTGACAACATGAAGAATATTTTATTTTCAGATGGTTGTAATAATGACTTTGCTTCGACCAATCACGGCCATGATATTGGTACAGGGGTTTTAAAAAAATCAGATTAATAAGATTAAAAGAATACAGTATTACAAAGATGAATTTAGATGTGAAATGGATATCAAAATTATTAATCCTGCAGTGGTCGCGCCCAATTTCATGACACGGCTGGTTGCGCGGCTGCTAACATTAAAAAAATAGTATTCTTTTTATTGTTTTCTACGTTTTAAAGGTTTTTGTAGATCATGCTAATTTCATAATAGTATACACAGCCTCTGTTGAACACAAAAATTTTTCTAAACTTAAGAGGTAAAACAATTAATTTTCTTCATTTTGGTTCAAGGTTCAACTTTTTTTTTTACAAAAATATTCTGTCTTGCATTTTTTTGTGCAAAAAAGCAACATTTTTTAATTATGGGGTTATTAGGATCATCTGCTGGATGGTCTGAAGTAGTTCCACCTACTTCTTGACTTCTTAGATGGATTTCCGGTGGAAAACTTTTGAGTAGTGATCGCCAATGTAAATGGTCATTTATTAGAGTCAAAGCTAATTCTTGTATATATAGTCGTCTTGATATACTAACGTAGATGTTGTTTGCAACATAAATTATTTGTGAGTTTATTGCAGCTACATTCAAAGTAAAAAAAATCAAGAAGGCAAAACAATTCCATAAACGTAAATGGTCGCGTCAAGTCTCACAGACTTTTATCCAAATAACTCACGAACACTAACAACTGTGCTTATGCCGATTATTGGGAGGCAACTTTGTCTAAAAATTTAAAGGTACGCACAACCCTCTTATACATCCATTAACAAATTCCCACTCAATAATGTATTCATTGGGTTTGTGAGACTTGGCGCGACCAGTGCAGGGTTAAGATGTATTTAGAAGAGAAAGGAAATAGAATTTAATTAAATGAAGCTAATTGCAAAACAGTACGATTTTAACTTAATTTAATATCTGAAATGAAAATGGAAGTTAATGACAAATACTTTTTCGAAATATACTATTTAACATAGTAGGTATTAATCAAATAATAAAGCTTTAATAGTGTGTTGGAGGTGAAAAATAAGCTAGATCGCCAAAGGGATAGTTTATTGATTAGAATAAAAAATTTAATAACGAAAATGATGTAATACCATTTTGCAAAGTTTGAAATTAAGAAATAAGTCTTTTTATAAGAGTTTTTAAATACATGTTTGGTAAAATGGAAGGGTTAAAATTGAATAAATTGGCGTGGTAAAGAAACTTAAAAACTAAAATGTTAAAAGAATATTAGCAAGTTAGATGGATGAAGACTAGAATGTGGTAATAAAACCAATCTAATACAATTATAATCTACAAAGGCAAATAAAATAAAAGGAATGTGAATTAAGTTTATTGTGGAATTACATTGGAACGACTGAATTCAATAACAAGGAACGCTTTACAAGGGAAGTGATTACATCAACATCATTATCAGAGTGAGCATATTTGTGGGGCTTGTCAAGTGATATCTGGTAGCTTGCCTCTGGTCAAGATTCGTGGTGCTGGGTTTGTAGTAGGATTCATACGTGTGATTTGGTTGAGCATCCAAGTAAACACATCTACAGCTGAGGTCTATTTGGATGCATATTGTGGTGGAGGTGTAGATGCTGATTCCTGTGGCGAACTAAGTTCCTGTGTTGATTTGGATCCTGATTCTGAACATCTTGGCAGTTGGTTGTCAGATGAGGCCTTCGCCGTGGTTTTGAGTAGAGCAGTTTTGTAGCGTGGTGAGTTGCAGAGGAGAGTGTTAGTCCAAGAAAAGATAACAGAATGCAGGTAATTTAAAATAAGAACTGAAAGAAAATAAAGAGTGAAGTTAGTTAATTTTAATTAAGGAAGTACTTACTATTTGAGATTGTCGTATGATAAATGTAACGATGAAGTATTTGTAATTAATTTTTCAAAACTAATTTGAAATGTCAGTTGACATTTGTATTGAGTTGTCATATAAGATAGGAACATCAAATTTCAGAATAAGCAATCTAGATTAAAAAGAATCCGACCTTATTTTCAGTCAAGTGTTTCTACTGAGGCTAGCAAGAAATAATTTTGATTATTTTGAAAATAGGGCAACAAAATTAATTAAAATTCAATTTAATATAAAAATTTGATCGAGAATAAACTAAAGTAAAAGGTGTAAGTCATTACATAAGTTGGGCACACAAAAAGTGGAGCTAATTACCTTCAGGGCCTCTATTTCACCACGCAGTCCAGATCTTAGGACTTTTTCTTATGAGGTTTTATGATAGAATTGATATATGCCACCGAAGTTGATACAATCGACGAATTGCGCCATCGCATCAACTCTGCAACAGAGCAGTTACGCCAACAATTTCCAAGAGTATCGGAAAACTGGATTCGCCGAGCGCAAATGTGCGTTGAAATGCAGGGTCAGCATTTCGAACACCTAATGTGAATGTTTTTGTTATGGTGAATTGTTTGTAGTTATTTAATAATAAAATTGTAATCCATAAAATAACGTTTTCTTTATTTAAAAAAATATTTAATTTTTACTGTTTGCTTTCTGTATGATTTAAAATTAAACTACTTTAACAGTAAATTATCAGGTGTTGTAAGAAATATTTCTACGGAAACGAAAGCGCAATGATAATTCTCTCTAATTCTTCCTCATTAATTTCATTGGTATTCAATAAGTAGGCATTAATTTACAAGAACTTTATGCTATTAGGTTTTGGGCAGAAGTTTATTAAGAAAATAACTTTATTTTGGTTCACTCTAGCTACCCTTTTAGTCTTCTTCGTACGTTATGAAACACCCTGTATAAGGAGTAGAGCAAACGATGCCATTTAATGATCCATCATGTGAAGCTAGTCACAATTTCACAGTCGACTACATTAATCGTGAAGTTAGACAGTTGACCATAAATTTAGTATTAGTCGTGGTAAGAAGTTGAAATTATATGTCATTTATGTCAAATTATATGTAATTTATGCCATATAATACACTTTTTCCGTTGATCGTTTATTTATGGGTTTCATTAATGTATAGGAAATCCTATATTAATGATCCTTATTAATGAACGATTTTAATTAATAAACGATTTTTAAAAATCGTTTATTAATAACTCCTAATAGTGAATGATTTTTTAATAGACTATTTTGGTATAGGTAATCAAAGATACCATTAATGGCAAAATTTTGAGTTTCAAATTCTTTTCATGGAATAAAATTAGATATCTTCAAATTAATAAAATACGATCAATGAAAAACTATTGTACCTAACTCGTGTGTTAATCGGCGATTAACAATCTCTACAATTAACGTGCTGGCTAGGCCTGGCGCGTTAAAATGTCTCGATTATTAATCGCTCTCATTAACATACTTGTTTGTTAAATAACTATTATCTATTAAATAGTAAATACAGTTGTCACAAACTAACTTTATATCCATTTGATGTTCACATCTACACGTGAGGAATAGAGACTGAATAATATTTAAATGTAAGACCCCAAAGAGTACTTCAATCTTATACTTTTTATAAACGCTTATCTAAGTTCTCTCCATAATTTTAAAAATATAAATTTAATACTACAAGTAAGAAGAGATACCTACATTTATATTAAGGTTTTACTACAATTTACTTGAGAGACGTAAGAGACCCACTTTAGCTTATCCACTGGGCGATTTATTAAACCTTTTCTTTAAAATACCTGAAACACGGATTATAAAATATTATCAAAAGAAATAAATATGTAGGTATACCGCTATTGCGAACTCAACAAATGTATTTAAAGTTATAGCAGTACACTAAAACAGAGTTTAAAGTATGTACCGCAAAACTACAATACCTAATTCTGACAACTTTAATTTAACTGGTACCTATCTCATTTTTACTGTTTGTTTTCTGTATAATTTAAAATTAAACTACTTTAATAGCAAATTATCAGATGTTGTAAGAAATTTGTCTACAGAAACGAAAGCGCAATGATAATTCTCTCTTTAAACTGCTGTTAATTTTATGCTATTAGGTTTTGGTCAGAAGCTTATTAAGAATATAACTTTGTTTTGGTTCCCTCTAGCTACACTTTTAGCACAGTATATATACTTCACAGACAGGTTTGTTTATACTGTGCTTTTAGTCTCCTTCGTACGTTATGAAACACTCTGTATAAGGAGTAGAGCAAACGATGACATTTAAGGATCCATCATGCGAAGGTAGTCACAAATTTACAGTCGGCTACCTTAATCGTGAAGTTAGTTACAACTGTCATAAGTTACAGTTGACCATAAATTTAGTATTAGTCGTGGTAAGAAGTTGAAATTATATGTCATTTATGTCAAATTATATGTAATGTATGCCATACAATACACTTTTTCCATTGATCGTTTATTTATGGGTTTCATTAATTTATAGAATATCGTCTATTAATGATCCTTATTAATGAATGATTTTTTTAAATAAACGATTTTTAAAAATCGTTTATTAATAACTCCTATTAGTGAATGATTTTTTTAAAATAGATATTTGTCAAGAATGTTTAAAAATTACAAATTCTACAAAAACGTTACAAAAGAGAGCGTTATTTGAAGAAACCAATTTTCTCTAGAATTTAAGCTGAATTCACAAATGTAATAATATACCGGGTGTTCTATTTAAAATAGAAGTTAATAAAAAAATATAGAAAAAAAAAACAAAAGAAACCCATTCTAAAAGTATTCACCTATCTCACATCAATACACATTAAAAATGTAATAAAAATGAGAAGTTTGAAAAAAATCGTTAGAGCTAGTGATGGGCAGAATCAAATACTTTTCAGAATCGATCACATCGCATTCGAATACTTTTGAGAATCGAATGATAATTCGAATGCAAACAATTCGATTGCAAAATCGCACTCGAATTCCGATCCGAGTTGTGTGCTGGCTCTCGTACTGGGGGAGTAAGGTCACTAAATCACGCTAGCTACGCTAACACAGGTAGGGAAACACCATTTGACAAGTTCAAAAAACGAGTTTGTCAATGTCAAATTTACCATAGGCGCTACTAGTTAGGGCATAAATAATTTTTCTTATTATTAATGTATTCTTGGAATATGCGATGCCACAATCCTTTCTCTAGGTTGTAGGTTAGGCAGATGATCGTTTTTAACCGCAATTTAAAATGTTTTTCGTTATCTACTGACCCTGAAACTTGAAGATCTGAAGAAATATCAAAGGTAATTTTTCACGATTACACATCATTTGCCTAAATTATGACCTAAAGAGATGATTGTGATCTCGGATTCCTTAGTTCTCCCGACGAATTTTGTCAAAACGTAGGTATTTATATTAAATAGCATTATGGTTTTCATTTGCTGCGTTAAAGGTTGCCTGAACAACAGCATAAAAAGTTACACGTTGTTTCAAGTTCCTGAAGGTAATTTAAACTGCAATATTTATCAATACTTTTTAATGAATTACTTATTGCAAATTAAGGACCAAGAAATAGCATAAAACGGCAGAAGTGGTTGAACGAAATAAATCGACCACTAGATGATATGCATCGTTTCCGTGTATGTGAGGTGCCGAAGTATTGTAATGCGGCGAGCGGTACACAATATTCGCTAACGCTTTAGATTTGTGAAAATTAATTTTTTTAACCTGGAAAACGTTTACAAATAATTTGTTATGTAATATTTATTTATTGCGTTCACGTTACACAAACTTCAATTTATTTCTATTATACCCTATAAACTGATTGGATACGCCACTGACAAAAACGAGTTTGGTTTGACATAAATAACTCCGAGTTTCCCTACCTGTGTTAGCGCATGATATAAATACAAGGGTATGCTCAAGCGCAGCTTTTCTCAACGACCAATATGAAAGCGTGAACCAGACTACGTCATCAATAGGCGGCAATTTGAAAGTTACGTTTTAAAAGTCTTCCGAAAAAATCGTATTTTGCATTTGTAAGGGTCAAGTTAATGGTGAAATGGAGGGAAATCGTACGCAATTGTAATAAATGCTATTTTTCGTGTGAATAATACACGGTTTTATTGATTCTCGTAAATTATTACTCGTTTCCGTGGTATCCCCAGTAGGTATAATCCACGGACCTGACGAAGTGTTTTTCACTCTGAGCATATCCTCGCTGAATAAAATTGTCAATTAGTCTTACATATAAAAACCCACACAGGAGAAAAACCTTATAGTTGTTCTATTTGTGATTATAAAACTGCACGAAATGGCTATTTTTGTATCTAGAATGCGAAATGCTACTTTTGCGTTCAAGAATGGAAGTATAATACGCATTCGAGAACGCAAAAGTATTTCGCATTCGAGATGCAAACAATGATTTTTCGAAAACTGCAATAAAACTAGTATAAGAATAAAAAAAAATTAAATAAGGTAACTGTCAACGTTAATTGACAATTTTATATTTCATAAACAATTAATTTATGTTTGCACCACGGCCTGCTAAATTGTTTGACAAACGTCAAAGTGACGTATAAATTTAACTGACCGCAGTATCGGCACCTTCAATTTACATGTAGTACAACATAAATTAGTCATGTTTATAATAGTTTATAATAGTTATTAGTATCTATTGAAATTTTAAATTACTTAATAAAAAAGTATTGTAGGTTACTTAATTAATAAAATCACAAATAAGTTCCTAAAAAATGACAAATTTTTTGACATTTCTTTTATGTTCTAGAACGCAAAAGAGTTTTGCGTTCTAGAACATAAAAGTATTTCGCTGTTAAGTGACAAAAAAGAATCACTTTGCTTACTGAGAATTTAACGAAAATGTCAACATTTGATGACAGTTTTCGAAAAAAGCTATTTAAGTGTACATATACAAACTCACACAGAGGAGAGACCGTATAGCGCTGTTCTGTTTGCGATTTCAAAACCGCACAGAAACAAGAATTTCATTTACTTACATGTAGATGCATTTGTGTTTTCTTTGCATACTGCAAGCCATTGTTCAGAAATTACTTCATTCTTTGGAAACCCGAAGTAACTCACTTTTCTATCATTCCTGGTGTTATTCCTGTAGCCCTTTACACTGCACACTACCATTCTTACACGCTCTCGTAGTTTTTTTGTCGTGTTTGATGGTGTTTAATAATCTGAGGAAACTATTCACTGTCTACTTGATAATGTACTATGTATGTAATCGAGCCCATTTCAGGTTATGAGGTTAGGCATGATATAAATGAGGTTAGGGTTATCGACGTGCAATGCGTGCAACCATCGTCCAACATGCCGAAGCCCTCCTGATATACCCGAGACCATATACAGTGTGTTTCACTTTACATGGAAGCACCCCTGTATTTTCTTTGTTTTTGTATAAATCGATTTGAATTTTTTACCAGTTATACAACTCACCAAGAGGCATCTATTCATGTCCTTGAGCGCAAATGACGTTTTTAGCCTTGCCTACTACGATCAAGAACGTGGGTCGTATTGTTAATATTTTGCATCGCGTTAGAGTTACACCAAAAAGTTATTAAGAAAAGTTGTTTAGAATCAAAAGAATACCCCAAATACCGATTTTCGTTTAATAATTCGAATTTTTAATTTTTATCCATAAAGTCCCAATTTTCAACTTTTAATTTGGTATTAAATGGTGCCATGGAGAAACAACATTTTTATTATTGTTGCAAACGTCATTAGGTCTTAATAATGGCTGAATTACGTTTAACTGTAGCTGAGAAAGTAGAAATAATTGCACGCCCTGGATGCCTTCCATTAAATATTCTAGCTACTTCTCTATTGGATCTTGCATTTTCACCATTAATTCCAATTATTTCTACTTTCTCAGCTACAGTTAAACGTAATTCAGCCATTATGAAGACCTAATGACGTTTGCAACAATAATAAAAATGTTGTTTCTCCATGGCACCATTTAATACCAAATTAAAAGTTGAAAATTGGGACTTTGACAAATTTATGGATAAAAATTAAAAATTCGAATTATTAAACGAAAATCGGTATTTGGGGTATTCTTTTGATTCTAAACAACTTTTCTTTATAACTTTTTGCTGTAACTCTAACGCGATGCAAAATATTGACAATACGACCCATGTTCTTGATCGTAGTAGGCCAGGCTAAAAACGTCATTTCCGCTCAAGGACATAAGTAGATGCCTCTTAGTGAGTTGTACAACTGGTAAAAAATTCAAATCGATTCATACAAAAACAAAGAAAATACAGGGGTGCTTCCATGTAAAGTGAAACACACTGTATATAATACACATATATTGCTAGTAGGGCCTGGAAACGTTGGAAAACATTACGGCGCCGACATAGTCTCACTTAGAGTATAACGCGTCTCGTGCGCATGCGTGAGAATTCGAACTCCACCTTTAGAAGCAAATTTTAAACTTGACCACTTCCCCATTAGGCGGACAACGCCGCCGCGCTTGCGCACAGCTCACCATTATGCATTGAAGAGTTGGTTGCCTATCTCACTAACTCCTGAGAGTTTCCCACTCATAGCCGCTAGCAATATAGTAAGTATTACATATATGCCCGAGACCATGATAATCATGCCCGAGACCTTACGAATGTGACGTCAGTGGTTCACGTGCGCAGTGGGTTACCGCCTCTTGAGCATACCCTTGTATTTATATCATGTGTTAGTAAAGAATATATTTATATTCTTTGGTGTTAGCGTAACTAACGTGATTTAGTGACCTTATGGGGGAGTGGTGACGTGTGACCTCTGCTGGGCGACACGCAACACCAGAGATAACGAGACGCTGCACGTGCACAAAGCAAAAATAAAAAATTCTTTTATTTGTTCCTCACTTGTAAACATCAATTTATCAAGTCACTGTATTCACTTTGAAAATGATTCTTAACTGGCTAGCCAGTAAATTTGTTACTGGCTAGCCAGTTATATTTTACAAGCGTGCTCATAGATAAATGCGTGCAAAGCCAGAGTTGTCTTCCTTAGTATGTGTCATATTGATGAATTTAGTTGCTTGTCAGTTTGATACTTTGAATAAATGGTAAATTTCTAGTTATTTACAAGTGAGGAACAAATAAAATATTCAACAATATATGCCAGGTAACCATTTTTACTGGCTCAAGGATATGACAGGCTCGCCTAACGGCTCGCCAGTCATCCCAATCCTATCGCCAGTAAAACCTGTTTTACCTGGCTGGTAATGTTAAATACTATTGATTGTAGGCGGTTCAGCTTACCCTATTAATAACGTACTAGCAACCCAGTGAGACAAATGTCTCATTAAAAAAAACAAAAAAGACCGTTTTTCAAATAGAACGCGTATTAAATAAAAACTGTACCCAGACCTGGAAGGTGTCAAAGTGGTACGCCGTATCGGAACATTCTGGAAGCTGTCAAAGTGGTTGCCTAACCGATCGAGGTTTTAAGGCGCAGAGGGTCACAGCTCCGTTTGGCTGCTGAAACATCGTACTGACACTTCCGGTTTTCGAGAAATCACGTGATTTATCGAAAACCGGAAGTGCCACGTGACTGAAATTCGGTTCCTGACCTGACATGACCATTCCAAACATATAACTTTCATAACTTTTTTCTCTATCTCTTACGGTTTGGCTGCTGAAACAGCGTCCCGGACAGACAAAACAGCGTCCCGGACAGACAAGTCTATTAGATAAAGGATATTTGTTTTGAAATACTTAAATGTTAATTTTATAGTACCGAAAATGAATATGAGAAAAGGACTGTTTATAAAATAGTTGTTTTTATTGTTGTTACGGGCCTATATGTATTTCTTTAAAATAAATTATTAACACAACCCCAGCGTTTGTTTCTCTCTTCTCTTCGATGTATCTGTTTAAATTTTTAGTAGATTTAGTTGCTTTTATGATTTTGGTAGTGCTACATCGTTTGAGTGTGCAATCTTCAGTCTGTGTGGTAATATTTTAATTTTATATTTAATTCTGTAGTCTATATTTAACTAGAAACATTTCAGCACCAACTATTCAAGTGAGACCTGGATCAAAAAAATCTGTCGTTTGAGAGTTGATTCCATTCCTGCCTTCTATGGAAATCAAAACACCTATATATAATGTCTATCTAAAGTCGAAACTTTCGGAATGGCAACGGGCAGTTCTCTATACATTCATATAGTTGCTTTCTTTAAATTCCTATGATACGCAGAGCTGTGCTAGCTAAAACTGAAACGATTCGAGTGCGAATCCGAGTACCAATCGCCGCCAAACGCCGATGCATTCGAATTCAGTATTTGGATCGGAATCGAGATCACGCCCGGCGAAATTTACAAACACCGATTAAGTATTCGATTCGAAGCATTCGAATACACTCAAAAAAATCGAATGCATTCGAGATCTTTAGGGTTACCAACATTGAGTCAATGCTGACCCGAAGCAAATAATTTTGGGGGAGAGAAATACATTATAAACGTATGATTCCAGAAATAATCTTTTCTTCAAACGGCAGTAAAAAGTGACATTATACTGCTTGATTGATGATGCTAAACTGTCACTTTATTGCCATGGCATCTAAAACACTTTATCTGCCTCTCGTCAGCGGCAGCTAATATTATCTGACAAGATCAAGTAATTTTCTTCGAATTTTGTTCATAAAATTGTAAATAATTTGTTATAAAAACTTGTAAATAATTTGTTATAAGAACGTTTGAAGAAAAAATACTATATGTTATTCGGAGCAAAAGTATCTTTATGTGGCTCGGCTGTACGTATCTGCCGAGCTTGCGTCCAGCCATGCCACATAAAGTATAACTTTTGGTCCTAATAACATAATATGCTATTATATCTTTTAAGTATAGTATATGAAATACGATATTTTTTACCTCTTCGTGGATATATTAAATTTGAACAAGACGTCTCGTACGCCTTAATATTTAAATAACTATTTGCCCTTTATAACTCTTAGCTAGCTCAATGAACGTGAAATTCTCTCAATATCTCAGTTAGTGGCTTATAAAAAATTACTATATGCCAGAACAGGAATCTGGTTCTTCTTGCAGGGTTGGACGCACTAAAACCTAACTTTAAACAATGCACAAGAACAGCCGATTTTTTACATAATTTTCGGCCTTTGTAAATCAATAATTAAAGAACAAAACTACTTTTTACATTTCAAAAAATAGAATTTTTAAAATTCGTCTTTGAAGTTACGTAAACTATTACGAAACTACATTTTTCTGAAAAAAAATTAAATATTATTTTCTAAAATTATATTTTTTGACTCTTTGGGCACTTTCTACCAATGACTTCTGTCTGGAGCTTTTACATTTTACAGTTTTTGCAATCCATGTATGTATGAACCTTTAGTTAACCCGAAGAATTTCATTGAAAACCCGAAGCCCGAAAAATGATTACCAAACCCGAAGTCTTCGGGTCAAAATGACAGTGTTGGCAACCCTAGAGATCTTGCAAGAATCTAATACTGTAGTAATTTGCATTCGAATAGTCTCTTCACTAATTAGAGCTGTTTTTGAAAATATCGAAAAAAAAACTGAAAAATCACAAGAGTAAACACCTACTTTCGGTTATGCGATTTTCTTCAAAAGCTTGCTGTCCCATCTACATAGTACACAAAACTTATAAAGTACGTTTTTTTTCTATAATAACTGTCAAAGTGTTACAATGTTGGTAGATGTGTGGGTAAAAGGCTAGGAAATTTTTATACTTCGTGTTGGTAGAACTTTTTCAAAATTATGGTTATGTGTCAATTTTGAATGTCAAAGTTACTTAATTTGAACTCTTGGCATATTTCATGTTTTTACATGGAATCAAACGTTCATTATGTTTATTTTCAAATATTGTAAGTTTAATAATTAATAAATTTCCAATATTTTACTGTGCTGTTCGTTTTACCCACTATTATGACATATCTGTCTATAAACAAATCATTTTTTTAGTGGAAGAAAAGAACTAAAAACTTAGTCTGTTCACTAAACATAAAAACACAAAGTGGCTTTTGATTTCTAAAATTTCATGAGTGTACTTCCAAAATGCATCTTTTGTCTAGGAATGTACTTACAAAAAGTTACTAAAACAAATAGGTTAAGAGTGTGACATTTAATTAGCATCTGTCATAACTGTTTTTAAGGATGTTAAACAAATACTGAGTTTGATACTATTGATGTAGCATTTATTAATAAGTATTTTTATTACATTTTATAAAAGTTCAGGCAAGAATTTCCAGAATAGTATGTACTTTGACACTGAATTAATGATTAATTGTCATTTTTAAATTCAAAGTTACTTTTATGCAGGAATGGAAACCTTTGCAAAACAAAATACAGAATCCCTAGTAGACAAATTTTACGTATATGCCAACTTCAAAAAAAATTATATGGTTTTGTGTTTACTGAATGGCCTATATGTACCAACATTTTTAAAACTATCGATCCTGCAGAAATGCAACTTATCCCCTAGAAAGTTGACCTTGACAATTATTATAGAAAAAAAGTACTTTATATGAAGTTTCAAGGCTATACCTCTTTTCGTTTTTGAGATATTCTGTTCACAGGCAGACACACAAACAGACACACAGACAGACCAATGAAAAAAATATGTTTTTTGAGTTCAGGGGATTCTAAAGCGTGAAGATCTGTTGAAAACTCAATTTTGAAATTTTGGGGTGAATCCAATACTTCCATTATTGTAAAAGGAAGTAAAAATCGAAATCAGGCGGGCCACCTATATTTTTGAATTCTAATGGGATCCAACCAATGAAATGCTGTTGCCGCGTTTGCTCTACTCTTATTTAACAATATTCAGGTATTCTATTTCACCCCCGTTTAAGACGCCCCTGCCTGAGTGAGAAACTATCTTCCGTCCGCACACGGATGAGACACCCTGTATAGTTTTTTTGTAGTATTCAAATCTTGTAATTTTACGTCGCCGTAACTGAGCATGCGCCAACAGCTGATCGGTGTACACAAATCACCGTTGTCAGACTTATTGTTTACTTCTGCATCAATTTGGCGCGTAACTGCTTAATCTGATTAATCCTTTTTCCTTTTTAGTTTGCCTTTTATGGCTTTTATTGTGATGCTGAGAGCAATGGCAGGCAGAGGTGGTCTAGCTGAAAGTGTGATTGTGAACGAAGGAGACATTTTAACATTAAACCAAATTCGTGATGAAATTGTCACTTTCGTTGACGTTGCGTTTGCAAGCAACCTAGAATGCATACAATGGTTGGCGAAGCGCCGCTTGATACATAATTGTCTTCTGTGTCAAGACTGTCAAATACCGATGTCCTTTGTGCAACGAGTCTCTATTTCCGATGGCTACAGGTGGAAGTGTAAACAATGTCAAGCAACACTTACCATCAGGAAGGATTCTTTTTTTGCTGGTAGTCGTTTGAAACTTTCGCAAATTGTTGTTTTAATATACGGGTGGGCGCGGGGTTATCCCCAAAAAGATATTGCACATGAGGCCAAAATAGGCGAGACTGCCAACCACACCACTGTGGATTGGTGTTCCTTTTGCCGGGAAGTTTGCGAGCAATATTTAATAGATAATCCAGCAGTTATAGGTGGCCTGGAGGAAGACGGCACTTCCAAAACTGTTGAAATTGACGAGAGCATGTTTTTCCATCGGAAACACTCTCGAGGCCAATGGAGGGAAGGACATTGGGTTTTCGGAGGAATAGAGAAGAACACTGGCAAATGCTTTTTGGTTGAAGTTGAAAATAGAAACGCAGAGACGTTGTCAAACATTATACAAACGTACGTATACTTTTGGCTGTTTTTTTTTTGTATTTTGCATGTTCATGCTTCTTTTACAAATTCCTCGTGGAGTTCGGTTGTATTTAAGAATTTGAAAATAGTTTGAATTTTTAGTTATATTCTTCCCGGATCCATAATAGTGTCTGATAGTCGAAGGGGCTACAACCAAATTAAGCAAATCGGCGGAGGTGTGTATGAACACAAAGTTGTCTTCCACGAGGAAAATGTTGTGGACCATGACCATACACAAAGTATTGACAATTTGTGGATGCGTGCTAAACATAAAAGCCGTCGGCAGTTTAGGACATCCGAGGCCCTTTTTACTTCTTACCTGCACGAGTTCATCTGGAGAAACCAATTTTGCCATTCCAACATTTTTGCAGAATTTCTAGGTTGCTTGCGTGAACAATATCCTGTTTAATAGTTAGTTTAGTATTAGTGTATGTGCGCGTGTGTGTTTCTTTTAGGTTAATTGAAAAACAATATGCAAGTAAATTCTGGTTGGAAAAGATCGTCTCTCTAGGTAAGTTGTTCGCTGTTGTTTCATAAAATTTCGAATTTGAAGAGCACGTAACCAGAAACATTTGGTGATTTAGTGTATTTAATGTTCTAATTTTGCCTGTAAGCACCAATTTGACATTTTTGAGCATTGATGTTGGTGGTGTAGTTTTCAATTCTCACTTTGTTAATTTTAAGTAGCGTCCTATAATATTTTCGTGCTTTCATACGTAGTACGCCAGTGCTATTCTCAGATTTATGTCGTTTATGCCAACAGTGTTAAATGGGTTGCTTATATTACGTGGTCACTTGTTCGTCAGTCTCTTTCGTTGTCTCTGCGGAAATGGAAATGTAACGAATAATAAATCTCAATTTTCTTCAAGCAGCTACTAGTACTAGCAGCATGCCTAGTAAAAAGGAAAAAAATCGTCCTGCCGAAGGATTTGGTGAGCTAATAAATTACTACGGTATGTAATTGGATTTATATTTATTTCGTATCTACTAACACATAACATTTCGTAAATTTATAGATTTCAACTTGCCTCTGATGATGACCAATCGACATTTATAGTTGGGAGGTTTACCAGATATATGCCATTCACTACAATTGCAACGCATCAGTGTTCAGCATTCGTTCAAGTGGAAATATTTTTATTCTTTTGACAATTTTTATTGTTTATATATGTAGAGGATTAGGGCTCTTGGCGAAACCTCTTGAAAAAAACGACTGAAAAAGGTTACCGCAAGGTCACTTGGAAATACCTTAAGAAATAAAATGCTAAGAGGTGTCATACAGTTACAAGAACGCATTATACGCACTATTTTGTGTGTTTAGTATTTATAAATAGTGAATCACCCGAGCTACGCTTCGGTGAGAAAGGGGGCTATATGTCGCAATCAAAAACGCATACAATCTTACAAATTATACATACAAAAATGTAGGTGAACACGATTTAATTGTTCTTTTAAATTTGACGTCAAAATCGACGCTAAAGAATTCATTGTGAACGTACCACATCAGCTGTTTCAACCGATCGTAATTTAATTTTACTTTATTTTTACGTACTTTTTTTTTTAAATAAAAACCGGCCTACGATCTAAGTCTAAAATTAGCAAAATTTTAAGCAATCATACAATTTAATCGGTCCAGTATCTTCGGAGGAGGTAGCGAACAAATATACGTACATACAAAGGAAGAGACCACTGATTTTATAGTATAGATGTTCGGTATTAGTATAGCATGTCGCCACATCGGAACAATACTATGTATAGGATATCGCTGCATCGGGAAAACTAACTACGTCATAACATCAGAAAAATTTACATCTCGGGAAAATGCTAATAAATAATAACACAATACATTACAGATCATGAAAAGTTTAATACAATATAAAATTTTAATACAGAATGCAAAATATGCACAATACAAAATAGGTTAGGTTAGGTTTTGTATTGTGTATTCAAATTTTAATACCTAACCTAACCTAATCTAACATTTTTCTGATGTAGCATACATAGTATTTTCTGATGTGGTGACATATAAAGTACGTTTTTTTTCTATAATAACTGTCAAAGTGTTACAATGTTGGTAGATATGTGATTAAAACGTTAGGAAATTTTTATACCTCGTGTTGGTAGAACTTTTTCAAAATTATGGTTATGTGTCAATTTTGAATGTCAAAGTTTCTTAATTTGAACTCTTAACAAATTTCTTTTTTTAACATGGAATCATCATCATTATCATCAATAAAATCGGATAAAAAAGAAAACCAAGAAATATTTTAAATGCAAAAATGAAGCAAGCGATATTAAATTATTACATATATAGTCTGTTCAGTAAACATAAAAACACAAAGTGGCCTTTGATTTCCAAAATTTCATGAGTGTATTTCCAGAGTTTATCTTTATCTAGGAATGTACTTACATAAAGTTACTAAAACATAGGTTAAGGGTGTGACATTTACTTCCCATCTGTCATAAATGTTGTAATTAACTACTTTTAAGGATATTATACAATAAGTATGTTGGATACTATTGACGTAGCATTTACTAATACGTATTTCTATTACATTTTAGAGAAGTTCAGGTGAGAATTTCTAGAAAAATATTTTCCGCCAATCGTACTAGAATTGTCACATTATTGACACAATTTTGTTGAGCAAAGTCAAACATTCCATTACATCAGCCGTTGCTAGGCAATTTACAATAAAACTGTAC
Source organism: Agriotes lineatus (assembly GCA_940337035.1). NCBI lineage: Eukaryota > Metazoa > Arthropoda > Insecta > Coleoptera > Elateridae > Agriotes > Agriotes lineatus. Next base: position 91,820 of record CALNHX010002142.1, on the reverse strand, counting down.
AGGAATCATTCAAACATTTAATTACATCAGCCGTTGCTAGGTAATTTACAATACAACTGTACAGGAATAATATTCCCTGCCTAGGCAGGGAATATTCGAGTACTATTTCCTAATTTATTTAATTACTCGTATCGATCGTCGGAAAAATAGTATGTGTATCTTGGACAAAAAGCAACATTCCCACACTCCTGCGTTGTTGGGATCGGCATTCGCCACGCCCAACAATATTCACAGTCGTCTGGGAATGTTACGCTTTTCGTCCTAGATACACAATATACTATACTTTGACACTGACAAGGAGAAATATTAATTGTCATTTTTAAATTCAAATCTGCCTGTATACAGGTGTGGAGACTTTTGCTAAACCAAATACAGAATCCCTATAACAAAAATTATATGCACATGCCAACTTCAAAAAAATTAAAATGTTTTTGTGTTTACTGAATGCCCTATATGTCAAAATGGCAATCATTTTTTTAGTGGAAGAAAAGAACTAAAAATCTATGTACCAACATTATTAAAACTAGGGACCTTGCAGGAATGCAACTTATCCCCTAGAAAGTTAACCTTGAAAATTATAGAAAAAAATAGTATACAGTGAAGTCCGGTTATAACGAACCTCAAGGGACTGTAGAAATTAGTTCGTTATAGCCGAAATTCGTTACAAGAGTTACAACAACAAAAATTGTGCGAGTTATTATAAACTTACTTTATTTTCCATAATGGGCCACATTTGTACAATAAGTATAGAAACATATATGTAAGAACGATAAACACGTATTTAATAGATATTTATTTAAAAAAATCAGATATTTTTGTCTGCTTAGTATTACTAGCCTAATAAAGTTTGTCTATGTAAGCATCTACTTCGGCAAAACTATTTAATATACTATCCGGAATATTACGTGATTGCAGAAAATAGCGGATATCATTTATTTTCTTAATTGCCTCATGTACTGTTGGAATGGCAAGATCCTTCCCCGAAACCGATTCGTCGTCATCTTCGCTGCTAATTTCTTCGACTTGCTTATTTTTGGTTTCTCGAATAATAGCTTCGTCGCTTAAAAATTCTGTAGTGGCAATATTTTCGTCCACAAGTATGTAAGCTTCAAGGTCGCAATCCTGAAATCTGCCCATATCAATCGTTGAAATAAAGACAGGCGAGTCATCACTTTCTTTGTTACGTTGTTTATTCAACCACTCGGACAAGGGCAACTCGTCATCTGAATCATATTCTTGTATTTGTTCTCTATTAAAAAATCCCCCATGTCTGAAGCAATTAGCTATCGTTTCTGTTGTTACCTTTTGCCAGGCTTTATGAACAAAATTTATAGCATCCAGCAAATTTACGTGTGTATCTTGTCCTTCATCAATGCGGTTGATTATTCGTAAAAGAAGAAATTGTCTGTAGTAACTTTTTAGGGAATGTGTAACACCCTGATCCATGGGTTGGACATCCGGATGTGCAGGGAAATTATCAACAAGTAATAAGATGTTTCGGTTTTTCTGCCGCAATTCTTCATCCCATTCACGCAATTCAGTTGTAAAAAGGTCCGACGTCATCCAGGCCTTCTAGTTCGCTTTGTAATTAACTGGAAGGCGTTTTATATTTTTAAAACAGCGTGGATTTTTTGCCTTGCCAATCACGAGTAATTTCCTTTTTTCGGTACCAGTTAAATTTGCACACACCAATACTGTGATCCGTTCCTTAGATAACTTTCCTCCAATGCACAACTCTCCTTTGAATTTTAGTGTCTTGTCGGGTGTAAGTTTGTAAAACAAGCCCGTTTCATCTGCGTTAAATATATTATTGTCGTTAAAGTTTTCCCTGACTTTCGGCCATACATTTTGCAGCCAGTTTTCCACGGTATTCATGTTCACATCTGCAGCTTCTCCTGTAATTTTTCCACTACAAATATTGTATCTTTTTTTGAATCTTTCGATCCAACTTCTACTGCAAGAAAATTCTTGCCCATCGTTTAATTGCGTCCCCAACTCATCTGCTTTTCTGTTTAAAATAGCACCACTAATAGTAACGTTACCCTGTCTTTGCTGTGTAAACCACTTTAAAAGTGCGTTATCAACATTTTCGTGAATTGATTTACGCAATTTTTTAGTAGACGAATTTTTGCTTTCAAATGCTTCAATAATTTTTGTTTTGTCTTTCCATATGGTAGCAACCGTCGATTTGCTAATATTACGTTCACGGCATACTTCACTTTGTTTTTTACCGTGGTTGAGGTCATGTACAATTTCGTATTTTGTTTTTAAAGTGAACGTCAATCGCGATTTTTTTGAACCCTCCATTGCACAACCGTCTTCTCTGAATACTCAATTAAAACTACTACATACATACAAACTTCCGTCATCAATTCGCACGATCTGCATTCCTTACACAATCTGCTTACTTAAACAATTCACTAGCCATAATAAATTTGGGACTTCACACCAGTTCTTGCAAGCAGGTTCGCTATAAAAGGAAACTTTTTTCTTTTTCACGTAAAAAATGGACCGTTATAAGCGAAAGTTCGTTATATGCGGGTTCGGTATAACAGAAAAATTTTAGCATTATTGTAATGGGAATTTTGGCGGGACTTTTAATTTAGTTCCTTATAACCGGTAGATTGTTACAAGCGGGTTCGGTATAAGCGGTCTCTACTGTATTATTATATGAGCGATTATGACAGCCATTATTCACGAAGATGACATTTGCGCCACAAGCCGAAGGCGCGTGGCACAAGTCATCTGAGTGAATAATGGCCATAATCGCGAATATAATACGATATTTTATCTACTTCTATGCAATAGGAGACTTGTGTTCATATTCAGAATTTTGACATTTGTGACAGCTGTTAACTTCAAAAGTCATTGAATAATAAGAATGAATTCTGTGATTGGCTATAACCTATTGAATAATGAAAATAGAATTTTCTGATTGGTTGCAACTTGCAAACTATTGAATAATGAAAATAGAATTTTATGATTGGCTGCAACCTGTGAATTATGAATCATAATTAATGGTCATTGTACAGTAGGAGTAGATAAATGTACTTTACTCCATTTACTTGACATCTGCACTGTCAGTGTTAAATTTAAAAAAAATGTCTTGACTATACCTTCAAAATAATGTGTTTTTTATTAGACTGTACAGTAATTTAATTGTTAAAATGTGAAAAATAGCAGTGGTGCCAACATACTGGCAGTTTGACAGTGCAGATGTCAAGTAAATGGAGTATACCTTTAATTTTTTCTGATGTGGCGACATACTATACTAATACCTAGATGTTTTCTAACAATGTCACTATTCTGTAATCGCATTAATTTGACATGGCAAATGGTTATACAGCTTGAGGCCGAAATTGGCAGCCAGCTATACTTGATATCTGTAGTTTCATAAAAGGTATTTGAAAATCCTCTTATTGGATCTTGATATCATCACTGCGTACCTGACTATTATCCATTCCCAAAAATCATGAACTGTCAATGTCTTTTTTTTAATATTTGCTGAGTGTACCTGGAAATTACAGTTTATTTGGGAATGTACTTCGGATCTAGTGCTTTCTACTATCCATTCACAAAACTCGGGAACTGTCAAAACGCTGTCAAGTTGGTACCTTGTTTAAATTCTGTTTTGAAACTTTTGCTTTGCTGTTTTTGGCAGCACTGAAATTTTTGAAATTAAAAAACGACGCATGTCACTTTCTTGTAAAAAATAATTTCCAAAATTCTTTAGTTTTTGTGCATACACTTCAATTGCAATGGAACAAAAACGAAAGAGGGTTTTATTATTGAAAAGGTTAAAGGCTACAATTAATTATTACAAGGAAAAACTTTTGACACATGTAACATAACCTAGCTTTAAATATTACTAGAAATCACTAGATCTGAAGTACATTCCCAAAAAAACTGTAATTTCCAGGTACACTCAGCAAATATTAAAAAAAATTGACATTGACAGTGCACGAGTTTTGTGAATGGATAATAGTAATATTTAAAGTTAAGGTTATGTTACATGTGTCAAAAGTTACAACTATTTTCTTCTAGTTTTTCCTTGTAATAATCAACTATAGCCTTTTTTCCCTTTCCAATAATAAAACCCTCGTTTGTTTCTGTTCCATTGCAAAAAAGAATTTTGGAGGTTATTTTTTTTGCAAGAAAGTGTGACATAAGTCAAGTTTTTAAATTCAAACATTTCAGCGCCTCCAAAATCAGCAAGCAGAAGTTCCAAAACAGAATTTAAACAAGGTACCAAGTTGAGAGCGTTTTGACAGTTCACGAGTTTTATGAATGGATAGTACCGGGTGTCTTAAAAAGAATTATATTTAGTATGCTTTGAATTTCCCGCAATGCAATCTAAAATTTTACTTGAAATTGGCACGACTGTAAGTCTATGTCAAATTCGAGGTTAGCAGGTTAGATTTTGCGTTAGTTTGTGTGAAAAATGACGCAAAACCTAACCTGCTAACCACGAATTTGACATAGACTTACAGTCTTGCCAATTTCAAGTAAAATTTTAGATTGCATTATGGGAAGTTCATAGTATACTAGATGTAATTCTTTTTAAGACACCCGGTACTTATATAATAAATTTGGTTATATTATTAAATACATAAACCGTCGTCTGCGTTGATTGTTTATAACAAGTCTGTTCAATGCCCTAAAAAGTTTGCTTCCTGACAACCGGAGTTTTATAACAGATGTCACCAAGATCGCGTGTTTATTAATTTATTTATTTATATACAGGCCACAATAGCCCAATTACATGTTTCTACACAATACAAAAACAGAACATAAACTGTATATAAACTATAATAGCGCAAAAAAAATCACAACTCATGTAAATCAATAATAAAAATAAAAATATGAGATACTAATAACTAAAAGTTAACACTATAGAAAACCCAATACAACAGTACAATGAGAAAACGACACTCAACTAAAAAACAAT